>MU757416.1:0-28530 GCA_026770625.1 Nicotiana glauca | reverse complement strand
TTTTATAAAGTTAATAAAGGAAGTTTGTCATATTCATTCCATTTAGAATGGGATATATTTTTCAATGGAAAACTTTTACAAAGTTAATAAAGGAAGTTTGTCATATTCATTCCACTTAGAATGAGATATATTTTTAAATGGATTCAACTTTTATATTAAAAGACTTAGTCTTGATTTAGAATTGGAAGACATTCCATTGTAGTAGCAAAACTCTTAATTCTTTCACATTTTTCATCTTCCATTTTTGAAGTGAAAAATAAAAGGTTTGAGAAGCCATAAAAATCAAGAGAAAATATTCTTGACAATAATAGTTCTTGTCATGTAACATTAAGATGAGATTTTTTAGAAAAATTTTAGCACAATATTTTTGTTCAATTTGTTCACGGGTTTTCATTGATCAAAGATTTGATAGCAAGGATCGGTCTCGGTGTGGATACGCATAGAGTCTTTGCACTATCGAAGAAAATTTTGAAACAAGACTCTCCTCACCAGGTACGTCTTAGATCTGATCTTTGACAGGTAAATAATTTTAAACACAAAAAGTTCTGCCTAGGATTGTTATTATCTTCCGCTACGTGTTACGAACACATATAAGCAATCCAACAATGGTATCAGAGCCGTGGTTTATTGTGTTTAAAATTTATTTATGAAATATTTTAAAGATTATATTTGAAGAGTTCAAACCATAATACATGTGTCTTGTGCTATAATCAAATTATTTAAATACATATGTATTTATATTATTTTATTGTGAATAAAATATATATACATATAAGTTAACTATTGTGATAGTTAGTACTTTATATTTAAAAATTTTGTATTAGATGCAACGAATATCTATAATAGGTTATTGGATTCTACTGTTATTTTAATCGTTATTAGTTCATGAGATGTTAATTAATAATAATATTCTACCATGAATTATTTTTGTGATATATATAAGATAAACATGTTAGAATATGTTGAATTTAGTTTTTATTGTCACGTGCTTGTTCATTACATAATTTTGAATTATTTATTACATGTGATGTAAATTAATTTAAGACTAAGCATGTAGACAACTTGAACTAAATTCACATGCTGTAAATATTTGATCTTCATGTTATTAAAAATTATTTTAGTAAAAATTCCCTCTCACTAAAATTTGAGTTATTGAATAATAATAAATATAAGATATTTTATTATAGAGCTATCCATCAAAGTAAATAATTTTGTTTATTTCTTGTTTATAAGGAGCGGCCTGACTACCAGGAGAATTATAGTTCGAGAATATGTTAAAATTATTTATTGCATTAGATGTATGGATTGAAAGAATTATTCAATTTTTTACTAGAATCCTGGACTACCGGGGAGTATAAAATTTAATAAGTTCTTTGTTATCATGATGGTTAAACTCACCTATGATAATAGGATCGACCTGACTATTAGGGGACTATTTGACATATAGCTATTTAAAAAAATTGTATGGGGATACAATTGATAAGAGTACCTACCTTTAAAATATATATGAGAAACGAATTGACTTCCAAGAGGCTTATACATATTGTTAAAGGATTCCTTTACTCCACTAAAAGAAATAAAGATTTCGTAAACTATAATGAGAGAAAATAGTTTAAAATAATTAGTGGAAATATCATTTAGATAAAAGTCCATGTCTTTATGATATATGCAAATATGTTCTTATATTATTTCCTTTTCTTTTCTACATTTTATATTTCTCAATATGTCTGTTATATCACTGTGTGAAATACTTGAGACCAACAAGTTGGTAGGACCAAACTTTGGTGACTGGTATAGAAATTTGAGAATTATTCTCATGCATAAAAAGCTTATTGATGTGATCGATAAGCTTGCAAAGATAATCCCATCAGAGAATGATGTTCAAGGCACCAAGGTTTATCAGAAATACTTGGAAGAATGCCTTTCTATTAAGCACATCATTCTCGCTTCTATGAGTTCTGAACTCCAGAGGAAATATCAGAATATGGATCCAACTACAATCATTGAATATCTTAAGAAGATGGTTGATACACAGTTGGACATTGAAAACTCTCCAGTAGGACCCCTTGTCAATCATATGACTGTTCTTACCGAAGAACATGAGAAGTTAGGGTACAAGATTGGTAAAGAGCTTTCTGAAGATTTGATCTTGCAGCTAGTATATGATGCTGAATGTTTTTACTGTAAGAAGAAAGGGTATTGGAAGAGAAACTGCAAGGAGTATCTTGCAACTCTAAAAGACAAAAAGCAAGGTGAGACATTAATGAAAAATATTTTCAAGGTTTCTTTAGCTACTACTAATTCTTCACTGTGGGTATTAGATACTAGCAGTGGTTATAACATCTGTAATATGTTGCAAGGGTTCAAGATAAGTAGGAGGCTAAAGAAAGGAGAAGTTAATCTACAAGTTGGAAATGGTGCAAAAGTTGCGGCCATAGCTGTAGGATCAATTTCTTTAATAATGCCTACGGGCAAAGTACTTATGTTGGATGATTGTTATTACGTTCCTAAATTTGTTTCGAACATAATTTCAGCTTCTATGTTAGACAAACGTGGTTTTCGCATTAATATAGGCAATGGTATTTGCTCTATTTATTATAGTGATAATTTATATGTGAATGGCTATCTCCAACATGATGTTTATGTCTTACCTAATGTGAATGCTAATTCAATTATGCATGTTTCGAGTCTTAAGAGAAAACGAGATGATCAAGTAAATCATACATACCTTTGGCATTGTAGACTTGGTCATATTGGAGAGAAAAGAATTAACAAGTTGTACAAGGAAGGGTACCTTGACAAATATGATTTTGAATCATATCCAACCTGTAAATCTTGTCTCAAAGGAAAAATGACCAAATCTCCATTTACTGGAAGTGGAGAAAGAGCTTCTGAATTATTGGGACTAATTCATACAGATGTTTGTGGGCCCATGAAAATTCAAGCTAGAGGTGGATATTCTTACTTCATCACCTTCACTGATGATATGTCAAGATATGGATTTGTGTATCTTATGAAACACAAGTCTGAATCTTTTGAAATGTTCAAAAGGTTCCGTAGTGAAGTTGAGAAACAGGCTGGTAAAAGTATCAAACTATTAAGGTCTGATAGATGTGGAGAATATCTTAGTGAAGATTTTACTAGATATCTCAAAGAGAATGGGATTCTCTCACAGTGGACACCTCCAGGAACACCACAACACAATGGTGTGTCTGAAAGGAGAAATCGAACCTTATTAGATATGGTGAGATCTATGATGGGGTTCACTGATCTTCCAATAAATTTATGGGGATATGCTTTGGAAGCAGCAACATACTTACTTAATAAAGTTCCCACTAAGTCAGTCTCTACAACACCATATGAGACATGGAAAGGATGTAAGCCTAACCTTAAACATATTAAAGTTTGGGGTTGTCCAGCTTATGTTAAGAGAATGCAGTCTGATAAACTTGACTCAAGATCTGATAAATGTAGGTTCATTGGATATCCCAAAGAAACAATGGGATATTATTTCTATCACCCTTCTGACCATAAAGTATTTGTGGCCAGAGGAGCAACTTTTTTGGAAAGGGAATTTCTTTTAGAAGGAAATTATGATGGAGAAATAGAACTTAATGAAGTTCAAGAAGCTAATGAATCAACACAATATAAAGATCATGAGACCCAAGTTGAAGAACCTTTATTGGATGTTTTGAAGTTGCCATCTTCAACGGGTGAAGTTCAAGAACTAAATGAAGTTCAAGAACAGGTTAATGAACCAGTTCCAAACCAAATTGAACAACAACCAAATCCAACACAAGGTGAACAGGTTGTACAAGTACCTCTTAGAAGGTCTACACGAGAGCGTCATGTACCAACTAGATTAAATTTATTGGTACAAGATGATGTATCAAATGAGGTTGATCATAATGATGATGACCCTAAGACCTATGAAGAGGCTATACAAAGTTCTGATTATGAAAAATGGCAAAAGGCCATGGAATCCGAAATGGAATCCATGAAGGAAAATAAAGTATGGACTTTAGTTGAACCTTCAAAGGATATAAAACCTATAGGTTGTAAATGGGTTTTTAAGAAAAAGATTGGAGCAGACGGAAAGGTGGAGACCTACAAAGCCCGTCTTGTTGCCAAGGGATATCGTCAGAAAGAAGGAGTCGACTATGACGAGACTTTCTCTCCCGTGGCAATGCTCAAATCAATTCGGATTTTGCTTGCTATAGCAGCATACTATGATTATGAAATATGGCAAATGGATGTGAAAACAGCTTTCCTAAATGGTGAGCTAGAAGAGGATGTGTACATGACACAACCTGAAGGTTTCACATCTTCGTCTGATCATAATAAAATTTGCAAGCTAAAAAGATCCATTTATGGACTAAAGCAAGATTCTCGAAGTTGGAATATTCGCTTTAACAAGACAATTGAAAACTTCAATTTTGTTAGATGCGAAGAAGAACCTTTTGTTTACAAAAAGGTTAGTGGGAGCACAATTATATTCTTAGTGTTGTATGTTGATGATATATTGCTCATAGGGAATGACATATCGGCGTTACAAAGCACCAAGATTTGGCTATCTGAACAGTTCTCCATGAAAGACATGGGAGAAGTAGCTTATATATTAGGAATAAAGATCTATAGAGATAGATCTAGGAAGTTGCTTGGACTTTCCCAGTCTTTGTACATTGATACCATCTTAAAGAGGTATAATATAGATAATTCCAAAAGAGGCTATCTACTGATAGGCACTGGAATTACTTTCAGTAGGGAGGATTGTCCTAAAACACCTGAAGAGAGAGAACGCATGAGTAGGATCCCATACGCTAGTGAAGTGGGAGCTATCATGTATACCATGACATGTACACGTCCTGATGTGGCTTATGCACTTGGAGTGACTAGCCATTATCTGGAAAATCCTGGTGAGGAACATTGAAAAGAGGTGAAGACCATTCTTAAGTACTTAAGAAGGACTAAAGACCAATTCCACATCTATGGAGATTCTGAGTTGAAACTTGAAGGTTATACTGATGCAAGTTTCTCTTTAGATAGAGATGATAGAAAATCTATTTCTGGTTATGTATTCACCTTAAACGGTGGTGCAGTGATTTGGAAAAGTTCCAAACAAGCTACAGTAGCTTCAGTGACTGAAGCAGAATATATAGCACCTAGTGAGGCTGCTAAGGAAGCTGTATGGATGAAAAAGTTCTTAACTGAACTTGGTGTGGTTCCTTCAATAGAAGGTGCGGTTCCACTATCGTTGTCACGACCCGGATTTCCCACCCTCGGGAGTCGTGATGGCACCTACTAATGAGAGCTAGGCAAGCCAATCCTTAGCTACTTACTTCATTATCACATTGCTTCTTTTTAACAAATATAAGTCAATAACATGAAAACAACATAACTTTGAATAATTAAGCGGAAGATAATAATTTTTTTTATATCTGAACATGAATTTCTAATACAACCATTTGAATTTCGACTACCCAGAACTGATGTCACAGTTTCACAGACGGTCTAAGAATACTACACATAAAGGTCTGAAAGAAGTAAACTCAACACTGTCTCCGAAAATACATAAAAGAAATAGGAATGTAGATGAAAGGAGACGCTAGGGCCTGCAAATGCCTGCAGGGCTACCTCGGGTCGCATGATGAATAAGATCCAACAATCTCACTACGGTCCGAAATGCACAACACTGGGGTCTGCACAAAAGAGTGCAGAGTGTAGTATCAGCACAACCGACCATATGTGCTGGTAAGTGCCTAGCCTAACCCCGGCGAAGTAGTGACGAGGCTAGGACCAGACCACCAAATAAACCTGTGCAGTTGTATAATATACAGTGAAAAGTAAAGCAGAAATAAACAAATAAAGGTGGGAGGGGGAAACATGCTTCGCGAGATAACAGATAAAGAAGAATCTCAAGAGAATTATCAGGAAAGCAAAATTCAACTTCTAACAAGGATAAGGAAGACAAACGCAGATTTCACTCTCGGTTCACAACTCGTTGCAGGTGTGCAACCCGATCCTATTTCTCATATCTTGTGGTAGGCGTACCACCCGCTCCCATTTCATTATATCTTGTAGTAGGCGTACCACCCGCTCTCATTTCACTATATCTCGTGGTAGGCGTGCCACCCGCTCCCATTTCATTAAGTCTCGTGGTAGGCGTACCAGCCGCTCCCATTATATTATATCTTGTGGTAGGCGTACCACCCGCTCCCATTTCATTATATCTCGTGGTAGGCGTACCACCCGCTCCCATTTCATTAAGTCTCGTGGTAGGCGTACCACCTGCTCCTATTTCATTAAATCAACAGTTCTTCCAAAAGAAATTTACTCTAACAAACGCAAAAATTAATATGAATTCATAAGACACAGTACACAAAAATTATGATTCACTGAGGAAAATAAATAATGACAAGTAGCAATTAATTATGGATTTTAAGGAGAAATTAGGCAATTTAGTATTTAATATGTTGAATGTAAAGTAGCAATTAAGTCACATAAATATGTAGCAATTATGGCATAAATTCAAGGCACAACATTGCGCAGGGATACCTTGATTCAATAATAACATGTAACACAATAAAGGGAAATATCAACAAAAAGAATTACAGTAATAGTGGAATAAGACAATTAATGCACTTGAACTGATAACAATAAGAAATCATAACAAACGGCAATAAGTGCACGGCATCACCCTTCGTGCTTTTACTCTCATCCTCACCAAGCAATGATATAATAAAAGGTGCACGGCATCACCCTTCGTGATTTTACTCACTTTCCTCACATATAATCAATAGAATCAGCATGGAATGGTACATCGTGCGGCACGGCATCACCCTTCGTGCTTTAACTCTCTTTCCTCATAATAAACAAACAATGCACGGCATCACCCTTCGTGCTTTACACTTTTCCTCACAATAAATAAACAAGGCACGGCATCACCCTTCGTGCTTTACACTCTTTCTCACCCAAACAACAATCACAAACAAGGGGCAAGGGAATAAACAGAATAATAATAGAAATCCCGGCAAGGGAACACAATTTAAACAATTAAAACCCGGAAATGGTACAACATAAATAATCTCAACATCCCGGTAAGGGAGATAACCAACAAAGTAACAATATCCTGGCAAGGGATCAATTTAATAAATCTTTTTCTTTCCTTCACGTTTTATTTCATAACTCGCTTTACCACTTGAGCCAGTGCTGCAAAGGGTTCAATCATTTCATATACTTTCACAATTGTAATATAACTTGAGCCAATGCTCCTCGATGTTCAAAGGTCATGATTTCCTTCCACAAGCTTTTCACAACAATTAGGAATCATCACCGAGGTAAGAAAATACAATGAAATCAAGATATTCACAATTTAGTGACTCACGGTCATGCTAGACACAAACGTATAGATACTCGTCACCATGCCTATACATCGTACTCGACAATTACCACATAGCAAATAGGACTCAACTCCTAATCCCTCAAGCTAAGGTTAGACCAAACACTTACCTCGATGCCTTGAACACAACTCAAGCCTCAATTATAGCTTTACCCAGCGATTCCACCTCCAATCGCTCGTATCTAATCACAAATTACTTAATTACTTTAATAAACACTAAATGAATCAACCCCAATGCATAAAAATGAGTTTTCCAAAGTTTTACCCAAATAGTCAAAAATTGCCCCGGGCTCACGTGGTCAAAACCCGAGGTTCGAACAAAACCCTGATTACCCATTCCCCCACGAACTCAAATATATAATTTGTTTTGAAATCGGACCTCAAATTGAGGTCCAAATCCCCAATTTTTGAAAAAAACTAGGTTCTACCCAAAACATCCAATTTCCCCCATGAAAATCATTGATTTGAAGTTGAAATCATGTTAAAAAAATGTTAAGAATTGAAGGAAGTTAGTTAAAAATGACTTACAATTGATTTGGAGAAGAAGAAATCCTTGAAAAATCGCCTAAGTGTGATTAGGTTTAGAGAGAATATGAAAAATGGGTTTAAAATCGTCTAAGTATAAAAGTTGCAGGTCTCTGATATGGGAATTGCGAACAGGGTTTCGCAATTGCGAACCAACCTCTGCAGGCTTGGGAATTGCGAAAAAAAGTTTGGGAATTGCGAACACGGGAATTGCGAAAAAAGTTTAGGAAATGCGAACAGTCCTGGGAATTGCAAAAATAGTTTGGGAATTGCGAACCTGGGAATAGCAAAGAAAGTTTGGGAAATGCGAACATGCCTGGGAATTGCGAAAATAGTTTGGGAATTGCGAACCTGAGAATTGCGAAGAAAGTTTGGGAAATGCGAACATGCTTGGTAATTGCGAATAATGTTTGGGAAATGCGAACCTGGGAATTGGGAAGAAAGTTTGGAAAATGCGAACAATCTTGGTAATTGCAAAATATGTTTGGGAAATGCGAAACTTGCAGGCCTGCAATTCCTTAAGTCCAGAATTTCACCTCGTGGCCTATCCAAAACTCACCCGAGCCCTCGGGGCTCCAAACCAAATATACACACAACCTCAAAAACATCTTAGAGACTTATGCATGTACTCAAATAACCAAAATAACATCATGAACATCGAATTAAACCTCAAGATCAATGTAATTTTTCAAAACTTCTTTAAACATCAAATTTGCTTTTAAAGTCTGAATCACGTCAAATGGACTCCGTTTTTCATCAAATTTCACAGAAACGTCTTAAATCACATATAAGACCTGTATCGGGCGCCAGAACCAAAATACGGGCCCGATACCATCAGGTTCTAATCAAATTTTATTTCAAAACCTTATAAACAATTTCAGAAAACAATTTATTTCAAAAATTCATTTCTCGGGCTTGGGACCTCGAAATTCAATTCCGGGCATATGCGTAAGTCCCATATTTTCCTACGGACCCTCCGGGACCGTCAAATCACGGGTCCAGGTCCTTTTACCCAAAATTTTGACCAAGGTCAAATTAATTCATTTTATAATCAAAACTTATCATTTCTCACACAGTTTCTCATCTAAGCTTTCCGGCTACGTGCCCGGACTGCGCACGCAAATCGAGGTGACTCTAAATAAGGTTTTCAAGTCCTCGGAATCATAGAATTTAATTTAAAATAAGTGATGACCATTTGGGTCATCACATTCTCCACCTCTAAAACAACCGTTCGTCCTCGAACGGACAAAAGAAGGATGTACCTGAGTCGGGGAAAAGATGGGGATAACGGCTCCGCATATCGGACTCGGACTCCCAGGTCGATACCTTAGGAGGCTGACCTATCCATTGAACATGAACAGAAGGAAAACTCTTCGATCTCAACTGACGAACCTGGCGGTCTAGAATAGCTACCGGCTCCTCCTCATATGACAAGTCCTTGTCCAATTGGACAGAACTGAAATCTAACACGTGGGATGGATCAGCGTGATATTTCCGAAGCATGGACACATGAAACACTGGATGCATGGCTGATAAGCTCGGTGGCAATGAAAGTCTATAAGCCACCTCTCCCACTCGATCAAGAATCTCAAATGGACCAATGAATCTAGGGCCAAGCTTGCTCTTCTTCCCGAATCTCATCACGCCCTTCATAGGTGACACTCGGAGCAATACCCGCTCACCAACCATAAAAGCCACATCTCGAACCTTGCGGTCTGCATAACTCTTTTGCCTGGACTGAGCTGTACGGAGCCTATCCTGAATAATCCTGACCTTGTCCAAGGCCTCCTGAACCAGATCTGTACCCAATAACCGAGCCTCTCCCGGCTCAAACCATCCGACCGGAGATTGACACCGCCTACCATATAAAGCCTCATAAGGAGCCATCTGGATACTCGACTGGTAGCGGTTGTTGTAAGCAAACTCTGCTAAATGCAAAAACCAATCCCACGAGCCTCCAAAGTCAATGACACAAGCTCGGAGCATATACTCCAAAATATGAATAGTCTGCTCGGACCGACTGTCCGTCTGGGGATGAAATGTTGTGCTCAACTCAACTCGCATGCCCAACTCTCGCCGAACTACTCCCCAGAAGCACGAGGTAAACTGCGTACCCCGGCCCGAAATGATAGATACGGACACACTATGAAGGTGAAAAATCTCCCAAATGTAGATCTCAGCTAACCTCTCGGATGAATAGGAGACTGCCATAGGAATGAAATGCGCTGACTTCCTACTCAAAGCATCGGCCACCACATTGGCCTTTCCCGGATGATACAAAATGGTGATATCAAAATCCTTCGACAACTCCGACCACCTGCTCTGCCTAAAATTCAACTCATTTTGCTTGAACAAATACTGAAGACTCTTGTGATCCGTGAACAACTCACATGCCACACCATACAGATAATACCTCCAAATCTCCAATGCGTGAACTATGGCGGCCATCTCCTAATCATGAACTGGATAGTTCTTCTCGTGAATCTTCAACTGTTGCGAAGCATAGGCAATGACCTTGCCATCCTGCATCAATACTACACCAAGCCCAATACGAGAAGCATCACAACAAACTGTATAAGGCCCTAAACCTGTGGGTAAAACCAACACCGGTGCCGTAGTCAGAGCTGTCTTGAGCTTCTAAAAGCTCGCCTCACACTCATCCGACCATCTGAACTAGGCACCCTTTTGGGTCAACCTGGTCATCGGGGCTACAATAGATGAAAACCCCTCCACGAACAGACGATAGTAGCCTGCCAATCCCAAGCAACTCCGAATCTCTATAGTTGATGCTGGTCTAAGTCAGTTCTTGACTGCCTCAATCTTCTTCGGATCAACTTGGATACCCTCTGCTGACACCACATGACCCAACAATGCAACCAAACTCAACCAGAACTCACACATGGAGAACTTTGCATATAACTAATTATCCCTTAAAGTCTGAAGAACCACTCTAAGATGCTGCTCGTGCTCCTCCTGGCTGCAGAAATATATTAATATATCATTAATGAAGACTATCATGGGCGAGTCCAAATAAGGCCTGAACACTCGGTTTATCAAATCCATAAGAGCGGATGGGGCATTTTCAATTCTAATGGCATAACCAAGAACTCATAATGCCCGTACCGAGTGCGGAAAGTTGTCTTAGGGACATCAGATGCCTAAATCCTCAACTGATGGTAGCCAGATCTCAAGTCAATCTTCGAAAATTACCTTGGCACCCTGAAGCTAATCAAACAAATCATCAATCCTCGGCAATGGATTCTCATTCTTGATTGCAACCTTGTTCAAATGCTGGTAATCAATACGCATTCTCATCGATCTGTCCTTCTTTTTGTTAAACAACATCGGTGCACCCCAAGGCGAAACATCGGGGCTAATGAAACCCTACTCAGGCAAGTCTTGCAACTGCTCCATCAACTCTTTCAACTCAGGCGGGGCCATACGATATGGCGGGCTAGAAATGGGCAGAGTACACTGAGCCAAATCAATGCAAAATTCAATATCCCTGTCGGGTGGCATACCCGACAGGTCTGAAAGGAAAACACTCAGGAAGCTCACGAACAACGGGCACAAAATCAATGGAAGGAACCTCAGCACTAGAATCACGAACACATGCCAAATAGGCCAAACATCCCTTCTCGACCATACATAGAGCCTCCACATAAGAGATAACGCTACAGATAGAATAACCAGGAGACCCTCTCCACTCTAAACAAGGCAAACCCGGTAAAGCTAAGGTCACCATCTTGGCATGACAGTCCCAGATAGCGTGGTAAGGTGATAACCAGTCCATCCTCAATATAATATCGAAGTCAACCATGTCCAAAAGCAACAAATCTACTCAAGTCTCAAGACCTCCAATCACCACAATACAAGAATGATAGGCTCGATCGACCATAATATAATCACCCACCGGTGTAGACACATAAACAAGAACACTCAATGAATCATTAGGCATGACCAGATACGGCACAAAATAAAATCGAAGCTTCTCTACCACAAACCAGAACAGTACCTGCACCTCCACCTCTAATACCTTTACCTCCACCTCTCGCATCTCTACCTCCACCTCTAATACCTTTACCTCCACAAAGCCACCGAAGACGTAGCTGATCTATCACCGGTCCGTTCTGCTGCTCGGCTAAAGAAGCAGTACATGACCTCGCCATTCACGAAAGGACAAGAGTAGAGGTTTCAATTTAGCACTGAGAGAACAAAATCGCACGACAGGAAAGAATAGAAGTGAAACTTTTTCCTAACTCGGTAGCCTATGAGGGATAAATACAGACGTCTCGGTACCCATCCCTCAGACACTGCTAAGCTTGTATGTGAACTGTGGGACCCATGTAACCTAGACCTCTGATACCAACTAGTCACGACCCGAATTTTCCACCCTCGGGAGTTGTGATGTCGCCTACTACTAAAAGCTAGGCAAGCCAATTCTTAGCTACTAACTTCATTACCACATTGCTTCTTTTTAACAAATATAAGTCAATAACATGAAAACAATGGAACTTTAAATAATTAAGCGGAAGATAACAATTTTTTTTTATATTTGAACATGAATTTCTAATACAACCATTTGAATTTTGACTACCCAGAACTGGTGTCACAATTCCACAGACGGTCTAAGAATACTACACATAAAGGTCTGAAAGAAGTAAACTCAACACTGTCTCCAAAAATACATAAAAGAAACAGGAATGTAGATGAAAGGAGACGCCAGGGCCTGCGAATGCCTGCAGGGCTACCTCGGGTCACATGATGAATAAGATCCAGCAATCTCACTGCGGTCCGAAATGTACAACACTGGGGTCTGCACAAAAGAGTGCAGAGTGTAGTATCAGCACAACCGACCCCGTGTGCTGATAAGTGCCTAGCCTAACCCCGACAAAGTAGTGACGATGCTAGGACCAAACCACCAAATAAACCTGTGCAGTTGTATATTATACAGTGGAGAGTAAAGCAGAAATAAACAAATAAAGATGGGGGGAAACATGCTTCGGAAGATAACAGATAAAGCAAAATCTCAAGAGAATTATCAGGAAACCAAAATTCAACTTCAAACAAAGATAAGGAAGACAGAGGCAGATTTCACTCTCGGTTCACAACTTGTGGTAGGCGTACCACCCGCTCCCATTTCATTATATCTTGTGGTAGGCGTACCACCCGCTCCCACTTCATTATATCTTGTGGTAGGCGTACCACCCGCTCCCATTTTATTATATCTCGTGGTAGGCGTACCACCCGCTCCCATTTCATTAAGTCTCCTGATAGGCGTACCACCCACTCCTATTTCATTAAATCAACAGTTCTTCCAAAATAAATTTACTCTAACAAACGCAAAAATTAATATGAATTCATAAGACACAGTACACAAAAATTATGATTCACTGAGGAAAACAAATAATGACAAGTAGAAATTAATTATGGATTTTAAGGAGCAATTAGGCAATTTAGTATTTATGTTGAATGTAAAGTAGCAATTAAGTCACATAAATATGTAGCAATTATGGCATAAATTCAAGGCATAACATTGCGCAAGGATACCTTGATTCAATAATAACAAGTAACACAATAAAGGGAAATGTCAACAGAAAGAATTACAGTAATAGTGGAATAAGACAATTAATGCACTTGAACTGATAACAATAAGAAATCATAACAAACGGCAATAAGTGCACGACATCACCCTTCGTGCTTTTACTCTCATCCTCACCAAGAAATGATATACTAAAAGGTGCACGGCATCACCCTTCGTGATTTTACTCTCTTTCCTCACATATAATCAATAGAATCAGCATGGAATGGTACATCATGCGGCACGGCATCACCCTTCGTGCTTTAACTCTCTTTCCTCACAATAAACAAACAATGCACGGCGTCACCCTTCGTGCTTTACACTCTTTCCTCACAATAAACAAACAAGGCACGGCATCACCCTTCGTGCTTTACACTCTTCCTCACCCAAACAACAATCACAAACAAGGGGCAAGGGAATAAACAGAATAATAATAGAAATCCCGGCAAGGGAACACAATTTAAACAATTAAAACCCGATAAGGGTGCAACTTAAATAATCTCAACATCCCGGCAAGGGAGATAACTAACAAAGTAACAATATCTCGGCAAGGGAACAATTTAATAACGCTTTCTCTTTCCTTCACTTTTTATTTCATAACTCGCTTTACCACTTGAGCCAATGCTCCAAAGGGTTCAATCATTTCATATACTTTCACAATTGTAATATAACTTGAGCCAACGCTCCTCGATGTTCAAAGGTCATAATTTCCTTCCACAAGCTTTTCACAACAATTAGGAATCATCACCGAGATAAGAAAATACAACGAAATCAAGATATTCACAATTTAGTGACTCACGGTCATGCTAGACACCAACGTATAGATACTCGTCACCATGCCTATACGTCGTACTCGACAATTACCACATAGCAAATAGGGCCCAACTCCTAATCCCTGAAGCTAAGGTTAGACCAAACACTTATCTCGATGCCTTGAACACAACTCAAGCCTCAATTATAGCTTTACCCAGCGATTCCACCTCCAATCGCTCGTATCTAATCACAAATCGCTTAATTACTTTATTAAACACTAAATGAATCAACCCTAATGCATGAAAATGAGTTTTTCAAAGTTCTACCCAAAAAGTCAAAAATTGCCCCAAGGCCCACGTGGTCAAAACCCGAGGTTCGAACTAAAACCCGATTACCCATTCCCCCACGAACTCAAATATATAATTTGTTTTGAAATCGGACCTCAAATTGAGGTCCAAATCCCCAATTTTTGAAAAAACCTAGGTTCTACCCAAAACACCCAATTTCTCCCATGAAAATCATTGATTTAAAGTTGAAATCATGTTAAATGATGTTAAGAATTGAAGGAAGTTAGTTAAAAATGACTTACAATTGATTTGGAGAAGAAGAAACCCTTGAAAAATTGCCTAAGTGTGTTTCGGTTTTGAGAAAAAATGAAAATGGGTTTAAAATCATCTAAGTATAAAACTTGCAGGTCTCTGATATGGGAATTGCGAACAGGGGTTCGCAATTGCGAACCAACCTCTGCAGGATTGGGAATTGCAAAAAAAAGTTTGGGAATTGCGAACAAGGGATTTGCGAAAAAAGTTTTGGAAATGCGAGCAGGCCTGGGAATTGCAAAAATAGTTTGGGAATTGCAAACCTGGGAATTGCGAAGAAAGTCTGGGAAATGCGAACATGCCTGGGAATTGCGAAAATAGTTTGGGAATTGCGAACCTGGGATTTGCGAAGAAAGTTTGGGAAATGCAAACATGCCTGGTAATTGCGAAAAATGTTTGGGAAATGCGAACCTGGGAATTGCGAAGAAAGTTTGGGAAATGCGTGCAATCCTCGTAATTGCAAAAATGTTTGGGAAATGCGAAACCTGCAGGCCTGCAATTCCTTAAGTCCAAAATTTCACCCCGTGGCCTATCCAAAACTCACCCGAGCCCTCGGGGCTCCAAACCAAATATACACACAACCTCAAAAACATCCTACAGACCTATGTGTGTACTCAAATCACCAAAATAACATCATGAACATCGAATTAAACCTCAAGATCAATGAAATTTCTCAAAACTTCTTTAAACATCAAATTTGCTTTTAAGGTCCGAATCACGTCAAATGGACTCCGTTTTTCACCAAATTTCACAGAAACGTCTTAAATCACATATAAGACATGTACCGGGTGCCGGAACCAAAATACGGGTCCGATACCATCAAGTTCTAATCAAATTTCATTTCAAAACCTTATAAACAATTTCAGAAAACAATTTATTTCAAAAATTCATTTCTCGGGCTTGGGACCTCGGAATTCAATTTCGGGCATACGCCCAAGTCCTATATTTTCCTACGGACCCTACGGGACCGTCAAATTACGGGTCCGGGTCCGTTTACCCAAAACATTAACCAAGGTCAAATTAATTCATTTTATAATCAAAACTTATCATTTCTCACACAGTTTCTCATTTAAGATTTCTGGCTACGCGCCCGGACTGCGCACGCAAATTGAGGTGACTCTAAATGAGATTTTCAAGGCCTCGAAATCATAGAATTTAATTTAAAACAAGTGATGACCGTTTGGGTCATCACAATTGTGTGACAATATTGGAGCTATTGCTCAAGGAAAAGAACCATGATCACACCAAACGTCCAAACACGTTCTGCGAAGGTATCACTTGATAAGAGAGATCATTGAACGTGGAGACGTGGAGATTCAAAAAGTTGATGGATAGGAAAATGCAGCAGGCCCATTCACTAAATCTCTTGGTGCAAAGGAGTTTGACAAGCACAAGTGAAAATTGGGGATGAAGTACAAGAGCGATTGGCTCTAGTGCAAATGGGAGATTGTTAGGGATATAGTATATATGCCTTAGATCCAATATCATATTTAATAATTTGAAAATATTTTTGTGAATGTTATTCGATATAAAATTTATATGGCATTCTTTTATCATAGTTATTATTTATTGTTTGATTAATTTGATAAGGTCCTTGATTAAATTTTGAGATCTCTCATTGTGATAGAGATCATGATAATGAGAGCAAAGTCTCTTACAATTTAATCTAAATTTGTTCTTGATCATAGATTATTAATTTGGACATTAGTAATCCAGTTAGATCAATATTTATGTGATCGTCTTTATGGGATAAAGATTAGATGATCTCATTAACTAAATCACATAGATAGATGATGCATATAGAGATATGATCATTGAACCGACTCATTGGATAATTCCTAATAGTTAGAATTACCATAAACTGTCAATGGGATATTATCTTGAAGAATGTGATGTAAAAGTTTCCTTTGACCTGAGATCGTCATAGTAATTGACAAGTTATTTATTATGCTTTGATACCAGACACTTATGGCCCTAGGGCGATAGTTGAAAGGATATTGGGTATGATTAAATGCTTGTAGAATTAGTGATTGATCAAGATAGAATCTGTCAACTCTTGGTAATGAGTTTAAGCTCCATGTTGTCATGAATTATAAACGACCAAACTAAGACCTTGGCCAGGGCAATTGAATGCAGAAGAAATGAGTTTCTTAGGTCATTCAATGGTCGATTATATTTGACATGAACACATGGTTGGTCGCCTATTTGGATGTGACAATTGAACCATATCCTAGGGTGATCCAGAGCTATAAGGACAGAAGGAATTACTACATTATTCTTCTACTGGTTCTTGAGAGTAAATTGTATACTTCATTCTATTCGGTCGTTAAGGAGTGTTGCTAGATGTCATCCTTGATTAGTATATTGATGTGTTCAATTTACTACCAGCTTAGCATTGAACCTATGGGGACACACACTAACGAGTGTTCAGATCATTGCAAAAGGATTAATTACTTTATTATTTGATAATTAAATTATGAAATTTAATTAGTCAAATAAAATTTAGTTATTAGTCCAAATAAAATATTATTATATTTTTTGCTAGCACAGATGATATAATTAATATTGTGAATAAATTCAAGTTTCTATTTGGACAAAAATATTAAATTGTATCTCTTGGTTGAAATATATATATGAGATATATATAATTAATATTTGTGTATATAAGGTGTGTATATAAGGTGTGTGTATATATATACAATATTAATGAAGAACACTTGATCCAATTTTGATTGGACATGGAATTCCATGAAAGAATTCCTACGGAAGAATTCAATTCAAACTCCTCAAGATCTTGGAAGATTTATCCCATTTAGAATGGGATATATTTTTTAATGAAAAACTTTTATAAAGTTAATAATGGAAGTTTGTCATATTCATTCCATTTATAATGGGATATATTTTTCAATGGAAAACTTTTACAAAGTTAATAAAGGAAGTTTGTCATATTCATTCCACTTAGAATGAGATATATTTTTAAGTGAATTCAACTTTTTTATTAAAAGACTTAGTCTTGATTTAGAATTGGAAGACATTCCATTGTAGCAGCAAAACTCTTAATTCTTCCACATTTTTCATCTTCCATTTTTGAAGTGAAAATTAAAAGGTTTGAGAAGCCATAAAAATCAAGAGAAAACATTCTTGACAATAATAGTTCTTGTCATGTAACATTAAGTTGAGGTTTTTTAGAAAATTTTCAGCACTATATTTTTATTCAATTTGTTCACGGGTTTTCATTGATCAAAGAGTTTATAGTACGGATCGGTCTTGGTGTGGATCTGCATAGAGTCTTCGCACTATCGAAGAAAATTTTGAAACAAGACTTTCCTCACCAGGTACGTCTTAGATCTGATCTTTGACAAGTAAATAATTTTTAAACACGAAAAGTTCTGTCTAGGATTGTTATTATCTTCCACTACGTGCTACGAACACATATAAGCAATCCAACACGTATTCGGTAGCCAACCGGGATGCGTACTACGGCGAGGCGGTAGTACAAGTGGATAGTCTTTCTTGCTTACTGGAAATGCTTAGATGCAGGCGTGGAGGACGTGTAGTAGCTACATGTTACGAACTCAGTAACTTTTGCTTGAATTTTGTATTTGTATTAGAAAGTTTATTAAATAAATAAAAATATTTATTGGCGAACCCAATAACTAAACCGAGTTATGAATCGGTGATTGTATGGGTCAAAATTAGATCAGAAAAATTCGACATGCAAAAACATAAGGCCGAGGTCGGACAGATCGTGGTCGGAGAGGCATCAATTGACCGAGGTCGGACAGTCATCAATTGGCCGAGGTCGGACAGTCATGATTAAGGCCGAGGTTGGACAGTCATGAAACAACTAGTTTTCTTTGGAATACTCAAAAGGAATATTCTACCGAATATTCCTCTAAATTGTACCTTTTTTAGGATTTTTTATGGGTACCCCCTTATAAATAGGAGGGGAAGACTTCCCCACAGGGGGACTCTCTCTCTCTCTCTAGGAAATATGTAAACACATCTCTTTGGACGATCTGTAATCTCATACCTTTATCGGATCCAAAAAAGGGTCCTAAGATTCTTGCATTTGTCTATCGTTCGTCTTTATCAAATGAAAGAAGATCCGTCACTCGAATTGGGTGAATCTTTTCCTTTATTTATATTTTATTGTCACTTAATGTTACTTAATGCATCTTTCTTTATGCTATTAAATCTGGTCATAATCACGGCCAATATTTATACTCGACTATATTTTTCTATTCATATTACTCATCTCGGATCTAGAGTTAATTATCTTTAACTAGGATTTACCCCTTCATGTTAGATTGATTTGTTCAAAAAGGTTTTTATATCTATTGAGTCAAACAATTTGGCGCCGTCTGTGGGGATTTTCTAGTTAAAATTTTAGTTTCCTTTAGATCTAAAATTCTATTTCAACTATGGAGCGTCTTCAGGGAAGCCAAACAATTTGATACACCAACTTAAGCTGCTGTTGAGTCTAGTCTCTACAGGTATGAAACGTTGCTACTTGCTATTGGAAGACTACATCATTTTTGGACTTGAAGGCTTATCGTTGAGCCTTATAAGTATAAGGAAGTATCGTTCACTTTCATTTATTCCTTCATAGTGCTACAACGCAAGTCATCATTTATAAAATAAGGGAAGATTAGCAGCATGAAGGATGAAGGACACTTTCTACTTCTTTTTTCTTGCTTGAAATGTATGAAATCTGGACCTTTTGCATCATAACTTTAAAAATGATTAATAACGTCGAACCCATTTCTGGTACATAAAGTACTATAAACCCAACATGGCACAGATAGGAAAAAGCAATTGACCTCATAAAAAGATCAAGTACAATTCGCTTTGCGAAGATGAAAAGATGGTTTCCTTCTATATATGGGTGCTTATTTGTGAATGACAATCCAAATTTTACAGTACGACAACAACAATAATACTATATGGTGTTGTGGAAAAAGGGTCGTACTTATTGGGGACGGGTTGTCAACAAAATGACGTACCTACCTTACCTTGATAAGAACGGTTGAGCTTTGAACTTTGATATATAGATAGAGAAATTTAACAAAAAAAGAGAAAAAAGTTGAGGGCCCACAAAATCAAAGAGATAAACAACTAAAGAAACTTTGTTGAGGACCTGATCCGTCATATCAAGGAGGTTCTTTCTCGCACAGGCCTTATCTGACCTACTTGAAAAGATAATATTATCTTTCCTTGGGATTCGTAATTTGAAATTTATTAAAATGACAGTCCGGTGCACATGACATTTTATATTTATGCAGGATTTAAGGAAGGGTTGTGCTCTAAAGAATGTGGCATAGACAGTCTACTCTAATCTAAATTTCCACGGTTGAGAAGACTGAAACTAGCTCTCAAGTATGGAGCACAGAGAATCATCCTCCGATATGACTCACAATCCATCATCAACTAAGTCACGGGGACTTTCCAAATAAAATAACAAAGGCTACGAAAATATCAGGCAGGAATTCATAAGCTACTACTCGAGTTTGACGAATGTCAACTCGACCAGGTACCCGGAGCACAAAATATCGAAACAGACGGCCTTGCCAAATTGGTAGCGGCCACTGAAAGCATAACCGGAGAAGGGAACGTGATCAAACTGAGGTAATAAATGCTTTTATTTTGTTTTAACTGACTATTGCTCCAAGTGGAATAAAAGTAAGGGCAGTCCCCTAGGAAATGCATCATATTCTCCAGTGCAAGCAAAATTAAGCGAACTGGGACTCCACCAGGAAATGCATCATATTCCCCAGCACAAGCAAAATTAAGCAAATTGGGTTTCCCCAGGGAACAACATTTAAGGACAAGGGCCTTCACCAAAAAAGAAGAGTTTGACCTCGATCGAACGATGACGGGTTAACATTTCGATAAGTTTGAAATAACACCCTTTAAGGCCAAGGGCCTTCACCAAAAAAGAAGAGTTCGACCTCGATCGAACGATGACGGGTTAATATTTCGATAAGTTCAAAATAACACGATTTAAGGCCAAAAGCCTTCGCCAAAAAGAAGATTTCGACATTGACCGAACGACGACGGGTTAATATTTCGATAAGTCAAAATAACACCCTTTGAGGCCAAGGGACTTCGCCAAAAAGAAGAATTCGACATCGACCGAACGATGACGGGTTAACATTTTGATAAGTCGAAATACCCTTTAAGGCCAAGGGCCTTCGCCAAAAAGAAGAGTTCGACATCGACCGAACGATAAAGGGTTAACATTTCGATAAGTTCGAAATAACACCCTTTAAGTCCAAAGGCCTTTGCCAAAAAGAAGAGTTCGACATCGACCGAATGATGACAAGTTAACATTTTCATAAGTTTGAAATAACACCCTTTAAGGCCAAGGGACTTCGCCAAAAAGAAGAGTTCGACATCGACCGAACAACGACGGGTTAACATTTTGATAAGTCGAAATAACACTCTTTAAGGCCAAGGGCCTTCGCCAAAAAAGAAGAGTTCGACCTCAAATTGAATGATGACGGGTTAACATTTCGATAAGTTCAAAATGACACCCTTTAAGGCCAAGGGCCTTCGCCAAAAAAGAAGAGTTCGACCTCAAATTGAAAAATGACGGATTAACATTTCGATAAGTTCGAAATAACACCCTATAAGGCCAAAGGCCTTCGCCAAAGAAGAAGAGTTTGACCTTGATCGAACGACGACGGGTTAACATTTCGACAAGTTCGAAATAACACACTTTAAGGTCAAGGGCCTCCGCCAAGAAAAGAAGAGTTCGATCTCGATCGAGCGACGACGGGTTACTATTTCGATACGTTCAAAATAACACCCTTTAAGACCAAAGGCCTTCACTAAAAAAAGGTTCGACCTCGATCGATCGAACGACGACGGGTTAACATTTTGACAAGTTCGAAATAACACCCTTTAAGGCCAAGGGCCTCCGCCAAGAAGAAGAGCTAGATCTCGATAGAGCGACGATGGGTTACTATTTCGATACATTCGAAATAAAACCCTTTAAGTCCAAGGTCCTTCGCCAAAAAGGAAGATTTCAACCTCGATCGAACGATGATGGGTTAACATTTCGATAAGTTCGAAATAACACCCTTTAAGGCCAAAGGCCTTCGCCAAAAAGGAAGATTTCAACCTCGATCGAACGATGATGGGTTAACATTTCGATAAGTTCGAAATAACACCCTTTAAGGCCAAAGGCCTTCGCCAAAAAGAAGTTTTCGACATCGACCGAACGACGACGGGCTAACATTTCGATAAGTCGAAATAACACCCTTTAAGGCCAAGGGCCTTCGCCAAAAAGAAGAGTTCGACATCGACCGAACGACGACGGGTTAACATTTTGATAAGTCGAAATAACACAATTTAAGGCCAAGGGCCTTCGCCAAAAAGAAGAGTTCGACATCGATCGAACGACGACGGGTTAATATTTCGATAAGTCGAAATAACACCCTTTAAAGCCAAGGGCCTTCACCAAAAAGAAGAGTTCGACATCGACCGAACGATGACGGGTTAACATTTTGATAAGTTCGAAATAACACCCTTTAAGTCCAAAGGCCTTCGCCAAAAAGAAGTTTTCGACATCGACCGAACGACGACGGGCTAACATTTTGATAAGTCGAAATAACACCCTTTAAGGCCAAGGGCCTTCGCCAAAAAGAAGAGTTCGACATCGACCGAACTACGACGGGTAAACATTTTGATAAGTCAAAATAACACAATTTAAGGCCAAGGGCCTTCGCCAAAAAGAAGAGTTCGACATCGATCGAACGATGACGGGTTAACATTTCGATAGGTCGAAATAACACCCTTTAAGGCCAAGGGCCTTCGCCAAAAATAAGCGTTCGACATCGACCGAACGATGACGGGTTAACATTTTGATAAGTTCGAAATAACACCCTTTAAGTCCAAAGGCCTTCGCCAAAAATAAGAGTTCGACATCGACCGAACGACGACGAGTTAACATTTCGATAAGTTTGAAATAACACCCTTTAAGGCCAAGGGCCTTCGCCAAAAAAGAATAGTTCGACATCGACCGAACAACGACGGGTTAACATTTCGATAAGTAGAAATAACACCCTTTAAGGCCAAGGGACTTCGCCAAAAAAGAAGAGTTCGACCTCAAATCGAACGATGACGGGTTAACATTTCGATAAGTTCGAAATAACACCCTATAAGGCCAAAGGTCTTCGCCAAAGAAGAAGAGTTCGACCTTGATCGAATGACGACGGGTTAACATTTCGACAAGTTCGAAATAACACACTTTAAGGCCAAGGGCCTCTGCCAAGAAGAAGAGTTCGATCTCGATCGAGCGACGACGGGTTACTATTTCAATATGTTCAAAATAACACCCTTTAAGACCAAAGTCCTTCACTAAAAAAGGGTTCGACCTCGATCGAACGACGACGGGTTAACATTTTGACAAGTTCGAAATAACACCCTTTAAGGCCAAGGGCCTCCGCCAAGAAGAAGAGTTCGATCTCGATCGAGCGACGACGGGTTACTATTTCGATACTTTCGAAATAACACCCTTTAAGGCCAAGGGCCTTCGCCAAAAAGGAATATTTCGACCTCGATCGAACGATAACGGGTTAACATTTTGATAAGGTCGAAATAACACTCTTTAAGGCCAAAGGTCTTCACCAAAAAAGAAGAGTTCGAACTTGATCGAACGACGACGGGTTAACATTTCGACAAGTTCGAAATAACACCCTTTAAGGCCAAGGGCCTCCGCCAAGAAGAAGAGTTCGATCTCGATCGAGCGACGACGAGTTACTATTTCGATACGTTCGAAATAACACCCTTTAAGGCCAAAGGCCTTCGCTAAAAAGAAGTGTTCGACCTCGATCGAACGATGACGGGTCAATATTTGGATAAGATCGAAATAATACCCTCTAAGGCCATAGGCCTTCGCCAAAAAGAAGAGTCTGACCTCGATCGGACAACGACGGGTTGATATTTCGATAAAAGTTCAAACCGCACCCTCGAGGCTACAAGCCATCGCCAAAGAGAATTCGAAATTTTCCTAATGCCAAGTGCCATCAGAAAATATAAAGGGAAAGAAAGACCGGGATTCGCCACGCGGGAATCTACCTCGCACCAAAATCGCGAAAAGGGAAAACATAGAGAAGTAAAATTGATCGAGGTCGGACAGTCATCAATTGGCAGAGGTCGAACAGTCATGATTGAGGCCGGGGTCGGACAGTGATGAAACAACTAGTTTGCTTTGGAATACTCAAAATGAATATGCTACCGAATATTCCNGGGGGGGGGGGGGGGGGGGGGGGGGGGGGGGGGGCGGTCTCTCTCCCTCTCCCTCTCCCTCTCCCTCTCCCTCTCTCTAGAAGATATATAAACACATCTCTCTAGAGGATCTGTAATCTCATACCTTCATCGGATCCAAAAAGGGTCCTAAGGTTCTTGCATTTGTCTATCGTTCGTCTTTATCAAATGAAAGAAGATAGGTCTCACTCGAATTGGGTGAATCTTTTTCTTTATTACATTTTATTGCCACTTAATGCATCTTTTTTTATGCTATTAAATGTGGTGATAATCACGGCCAATATTTATACTCGACTATGTTTTTTTATTCATATTACTCATCTCGGATTTAGAGTTAATTATTTTTAAGTAGGAAATATATTATGTCAGTGCATTCAGCAGGACGGATATGATTTCAGATCATTATCCAATGATTATAAAAGATAAATGCTTAGTTTATCAGCATTATCATTATCATAGAATTTGCAGCATATATGACCAAGCAGTGCTACCATCATCTTATAATTTTGAAGCATATGGCTCCAATCTGTTGGAAAGTTCAGTGTATATGGACTATACTAATTAATTAACCACAGATTGAACATATATAGTAATGGATGCACATTATTTTCTATTGTTGGTGACAGGAGATCGAGGCAGAAGCTGTGATACGAATTCGCCTGAATTCAATAGTTTTTTTAACAGTATATTTGTATGAAGTAACTCGTTAAGTATGTATATATACAAATTAAATTCAGACTCATTAGCATTGTTTTAAATTTCAAAACCTATAAAATTGAAATTATGGTTCTGCCTTTAATTGGTGATTGTACATAACGAACTTGATGACCTTCAGAAAATTAGGAAATGCATGCAAATCTAGAACTAAATTTTTTAAAAGAAGCATGAAGATTCGCAAATCAGTAAGATGGGCGTATAAATAATAGAATAAAGGCATCATATATATTATAAGTAGTTTGTAGTTCTGGTGGAAAGGTTGCCCAAGCGTAAATAAATAATTATGCGTATACTATTAAATAAAGATTAATTTCTGAACGTGATTTTCATTTTAAATAATTGGCAAATTTGATTGTAGTTCGATCGTTTTTAGACTATTTTAGGTAGCATTGTGAAAAAAAGTCTATTACTCAAATGGTCACTCAATTTTTTCAAATTATCTCTTAAAGTCACTTTACTTTCATTTGTAACAACAAAGTCACTGAACTATGTCTATTTCACTCAGAAGGTCACTTAACTAGATTTTTCAAATTTTCGATTGTCAAATACCTATTTTACCCTCTAAATTATAAATATTTATCTTCTTTTTATTTTTTTAATATTATAATTTTGCCTTTTTAATTTATATTATGGACTTACTTATAGAATAAATAAATATTATATATAAATTAAAAAAATAGAAAGTATTTAAGCATATATAATGTTGTAATAACCAAATAATGAGCATAGTGAAAAAAATTAATTAGAATAATTTGTTAGTAATAATACTTCTAGTATTAACAACAACAACAACAACAACATCCCAGTATAATCCCACAGGTGGGGTCTGGGGAAGGTAATATGTACGCAGACCTTACCCCTACCCCGAAGGGGCAGAGAGGTTGTTTCCAGGAGACCCTCGGCTCAAGAGAGCAATAAAAGATAATATATTAGTACTATCAATAGGCTTTTAATAAAATAACATAAAATACATAACATAAAATAGAGAAAGTATTAACAACAAAAATTCAAAATTTATTTACACAATTCAGAATAAAATAAAATAAAGGTTGTAAAATATGCTATGTTAAGTCGTGCATGGAATATATATAATATAATTGAGCATAACTTTCAAGAATATATAATGTATATTATAAAAATACTTTTATTTAAATATCATGGAATATATATTTTACAGCCTTTATTTTCTTTCCTTCTGAATTATGTAAATAATTTTTTTAATTTTTATTGTTAATACTAAAATTATTATTACAAACAAATTGTTCTAATTAATTATTTTACTATGCTCATTATTTTCTTATTCCAACATTATAGATGCTTAAATACTTTTTATTTTTTTTAATTTATAGATAATATCTATTTATTCTATAGGTAAGTCCATAAGATAAATTATAAATGAAAAATAATA
The DNA here is from genome assembly GCA_026770625.1 of Nicotiana glauca. NCBI lineage: Eukaryota > Viridiplantae > Streptophyta > Magnoliopsida > Solanales > Solanaceae > Nicotiana > Nicotiana glauca. The sequence continues at coordinate 2,275 of MU757416.1, read as the reverse complement.
ATACTAAAAAGTTCAAAAAAAAAAAGAAGATAAAAAATTATAATTTAGAGGGTAAAATAGGTATTTGGCAATCTAAAATTTGAAAAATCTAGTTGAGTGACCTTCTGAGTGCAATAGTCATAGTTCAGTAACTTTGTTGTTACAAACGAAAGAAAAGTAATTTTAGGAGATAAATTGAGATAGTTAAGTGGCCATTTAAGTAATTGACTCGTATGATTTGATTCCTCTTCTTCTACTGAGTGCTCGAGGTCGAGGGGATAGAAAGAAATTTGTGCCGAATAAAATATAAATTTACTACGTTTTCCACATTACTTTAAAAATAAGTGGAGTATTTGTTTGTGCAAGCAATTCTACTAAAAAAAGAAGGAAATTTTGAAATATTTAATTGCTTTTCTATGGATTATAAGCCAATAAACCTGTACTAAGCAGCTCTTGTGATTGTTTTTTTTTTTTTTTTCTCTTTTTAAATTTTAGACACAGAATATATCCAGCGTAAAGCTGACGATAAGTTCATTAATAATTGTAGAAAAGTGCGGTTAGTCCTTATAACCGTGCTCTTGCATTATTATTCTTTTGTTTATCCTTGTTCATGTTTAATTCAGGGGATAAGAAAATAAGCACGAAAAGCTTAAAGATTTAAAATATATACATCGAGTGTAAAGAACAATTTTATTGTCAGTGCAATTAGTCAGTTCTCACGCTATTTTTGGCGTAATCATATCGGCCGATATTTAAGAGTTACCAATTATTGTAGCAGACATATAGTGCACGGAACTTTAAGCTAAAAACAGGGACAGTAATATGTCCAAATAGGTGTTTAGGCTGTCCTTTTTCGTCTTTTTTACCCATAAAAATGTACATTCAAGTTGTCTATACAAATCAAGATTCTTCGCATTTCTACACATAAAATAAATAGTACTATGGATTTAAGTATTGTCCTCAGAGGTAATGTGAACCTTCCAACGTAGTTATAGCATTGTCTTGGAATCAAGATTTAAACCCTATGAATTTTAAATTCTAAGATAGCGATGTCAAGTGTTAGTTATTGGATTCTAAATTTAATTTTTGTACATATTTGATGAACTTTTTAGTAAAAATACAAGGTTTGGACTTTGGACTAAAGCTAGCGAGTCCGACCGAACTGATAATTAGCCTTCTAACTCCGCTCCAACTTGGGAGGATAACAATAACATAGGCTTGAGCTGCAAAAGTACATCCATTCTGCTTTGTTGATATGACCAACTTGGAATCAAAACCAATAGGCAGAATACATAAAATAGCAACTGAACTTGTACCCAAATCCTTATTACACACTTGTTGATCACGGGGAATCTTTTACACACCCAACCTTTTAAAAGTGTGTCAAATACACACTACTTTTTTCTTGACCAATTTTCCAAAACATGTGTGATTTCACGCTCCAATCAGAGAGTGACACGTCTCACTTTATTTTTTATTTAAAAAATAAAACACTTAAAATTACACCTATACCCCTTAACCATCTTCTCCATTTCATATCTTTCTCTTCTCCATGGGAGATTGATGCCAGACACCACCAAAAATTCACATTTAATCACCTTCATATTATAAAGCAAAATTAGGAACTCAAGCACATTAATCATGAGTTTGTGAGTCTAGATTCAAATCTAACACAAGAAATATAATGCAAAACTCAAAACTCCATTAAAGTTGGTTATGGCCAAATCCATGGTTGCTCGATTCGTGGTATAGATTCAAACCCAGATTTATAAAATTCTCTTGATATAGATTTCTTTTAACTTTCTTTACCAATTTCTTCCAAAGCTATTTTATATTATTGTTATTATTAAAATGGTAGACATGGAAGATGGAAAAAATGGGTGGGGAAGAAGACAAAAATGGGAAAAGGGGGAAGGGCAGCAACAAACTGGTTGTTTGTTTTCTACGGGAGAGGGAGGGAAGTTTTCTATGGTGAGATTTTGGAGAAAAAGAAAAGGGAATAATTTCTCCATTGTTGTAAGAGCTGGTTGTTTGTTTAAGCTCTTGACGAAGAAGTGTTTTTAATTAAAAAATAAAAAAATGGACATGTGTCAGTTACACACGATAGTTCACAGATTTCTTTTCCTATTCACTCGCCTAATTTGTGTGCAAAACACGCGCTTGCCATGTAATCAAAATGGTGTGTAACTGACACACTTTTAAAAGGTTGGGTGTATAAAAGTGATAATAGGTGAATTTGACTATAATCACGCCCTAAATAATCACATTTTTATGTTGTGTTGATGATATATATGAT
>MU757412.1:128397-146948 GCA_026770625.1 Nicotiana glauca | reverse complement strand
CCTTTTAGGATATGAGTTGAACTTGTAGGATATAAATTGAAGCTTTTATGTATGAGTTAAATTTTTAGAATATGAGTTGCACTTGTAGGATATAAATTGAAGCTTTTATGTATGAGTTAAATTTTTAGGATACGAATTGAACCTTTTAGGATATGAACAGAACTTTTAGTATATAAATTGAACCTTTAGCATATGTATTGAACCTTTAGGATATAAATTTAATTGTTAACATATGTATTGAACCTTTAGGATAGGACTTGAACTTTTAGTTTATGTTTAAACTCGTAAGATATGAATGTAACTTTTAGTTTTTAGGTTTTGTACTTGTGAATTGAAATTTTAGGGTATATGTTGAACCTTTTTATGTATGAATTGAATTTTTGGAATATAAGTTGAACCTTTTGGGATATGAGTTGAACTTGAGGATATAAATTGAAGCTTTTACGTATGAGATGAATTTTTAGGATATGAATTGAAACTTTTAGGATATGAGTTGAACATTTAAGATATAAATTGAACCTTTAGCTTATGTATTGAACCTTTAGGATATAAATTTAATTGTTAACATATGTACTGAACCTTTAGGATAGGACTTGAACTTTTAGTTTATGTTTAAACTCGTAGGATATGAATGTAACTTTTAGTTTTTAGGTTTTGTTCTTGTGAATTGAAATTTTAGGGTATAAGTTGAACCTTTTATGTATGAGTTGAATTTTTAGAATATAAGTTGAACCTTTTAGGATATGAGTTGAACTTGTAGGATATAAATTGAAGCTTTTATGTATGAGTTGAATTTTTAGGATATGAATTGAACCTTTTAGGATATGAGTTGAACTTTTAGGATATAAATTGAACCTTTAGCATATGTATTGAACCTTTAGGATATAAATTTAATTGTTAACATATGTATTGAACCTTTAGGATAGGACTTGAACTTTTAGTTTATGTTTAAACTCGTAGGATATGAATGTAACTTTTAGTTTTTAGGTTTTGTTCTTGTGAATTGAAATTTTAGGGTATAAGTTGAACCTTTTATGTATGAGTTGAATTTTTAGAATATAAGTTGAACCTTTTAGGATATGAGTTGAACTTGTAGGATATAAATTGAAGCTTTTATGTATGAGTTGAATTTTTAGGATATGAATTGAACCTTTTAGGATATGAGTTGAACTTTTAGGATATAAATTGAACCTTTAGCATATGTATTGAACCTTTAGGATATAAATTTAATTGTTAACATATGTATTGAACCTTTAGGATAGGACTTGAACTTTTAGTTTATGTTTAAACTCGTAGGATATGAATGTAACTTTTAGTTTTTAGGTTTTGTTCTTGTGAATTGAAATTTTAGGGTATAAGTTGAACCTTTTATGTATGAGTTGAATTTTTAGAATATAAGTTGAACCTTTTAGGATATGAGTTGAACTTGTAGGATATAAATTGAAGCTTTTATGTATGAGTTGAATTTTTAGGATATGAATTGAACCTTTTAGGATATGAGTTGAACTTTTAGGATATAAATTGAACCTTTAGCATATGTATTGAACCTTTAGGATATAAATTTAATTGTTAACATATGTATTGAACCTTTAGGATAGGACTTGAACTTTTAGTTTATGTTTAAACTCGTAGGATATGAATGTAACTTTTAGTTTTTAGGTTTTGTTCTTGTGAATTGAAATTTTAGGGTATAAGTTGAACCTTTTATGTATGAGTTGAATTTTTAGAATATAAGTTGAACCTTTTAGGATATGAGTTGAACTTGTAGGATATAAATTGAAGCTTTTATGTATGAGTTGAATTTTTAGGATATGAATTGAACCTTTTAGGATATGAGTTGAACTTTTAGGATATAAATTGAACCTTTAGCATATGTATTGAACCTTTAGGATATAAATTTAATTGTTAACATATGTATTGAACCTTTAGGATAGGACTTGAACTTTTAGTTTATGTTTAAACTCGTAGGATATGAATGTAACTTTTAGTTTTTAGGTTTTGTTCTTGTGAATTGAAATTTTAGGGTATAAGTTGAACCTTTTATGTATGAGTTGAATTTTTAGAATATAAGTTGAACCTTTTAGGATATGAGTTGAACTTGTAGGATATAAATTGAAGCTTTTATGTATGAGTTGAATTTTTAGGATATGAATTGAACCTTTTAGGATATGAGTTGAACTTTTAGGATATAAATTGAACCTTTAGCATATGTATTGAACCTTTAGGATATAAATTTAATTGTTAACATATGTATTGAACCTTTAGGATAGGACTTGAACTTTTAGTTTATGTTTAAACTCGTAGGATATGAATGTAACTTTTAGTTTTTAGGTTTTGTTCTTGTGAATTGAAATTTTAGGGTATAAGTTGAACCTTTTATGTATGAGTTGAATTTTTAGAATATAAGTTGAACCTTTTAGGATATGAGTTGAACTTGTAGGATATAAATTGAAGCTTTTATGTATGAGTTGAATTTTTAGGATATGAATTGAACCTTTTAGGATATGAGTTGAACTTTTAGGATATAAATTGAACCTTTAGCATATGTATTGAACCTTTAGGATATAAATTTAATTGTTAACATATGTATTGAACCTTTAGGATAGGACTTGAACTTTTAGTTTATGTTTAAACTCGTAGGATATGAATGTAACTTTTAGTTTTTAGGTTTTGTTCTTGTGAATTGAAATTTTAGGGTATAAGTTGAACCTTTTATGTATGAGTTGAATTTTTAGAATATAAGTTGAACCTTTTAGGATATGAGTTGAACTTGTAGGATATAAATTGAAGCTTTTATGTATGAGTTGAATTTTTAGGATATGAATTGAACCTTTTAGGATATGAGTTGAACTTTTAGGATATAAATTGAACCTTTAGCATATGTATTGAACCTTTAGGATATAAATTTAATTGTTAACATATGTATTGAACCTTTAGGATAGGACTTGAACTTTTAGTTTATGTTTAAACTCGTAGGATATGAATGTAACTTTTAGTTTTTAGGTTTTGTTCTTGTGAATTGAAATTTTAGGGTATAAGTTGAACCTTTTATGTATGAGTTGAATTTTTAGAATATAAGTTGAACCTTTTAGGATATGAGTTGAACTTGTAGGATATAAATTGAAGCTTTTATGTATGAGTTGAATTTTTAGGATATGAATTGAACCTTTTAGGATATGAGTTGAACTTTTAGGATATAAATTGAACCTTTAGCATATGTATTGAACCTTTAGGATATAAATTTAATTGTTAACATATGTATTGAACCTTTAGGATAGGACTTGAACTTTTAGTTTATGTTTAAACTCGTAGGATATGAATGTAACTTTTAGTTTTTAGGTTTTGTTCTTGTGAATTGAAATTTTAGGGTATAAGTTGAACCTTTTATGTATGAGTTGAATTTTTAGAATATAAGTTGAACCTTTTAGGATATGAGTTGAACTTGTAGGATATAAATTGAAGCTTTTATGTATGAGTTGAATTTTTAGGATATGAATTGAACCTTTTAGGATATGAGTTGAACTTTTAGGATATAAATTGAACCTTTAGCATATGTATTGAACCTTTAGGATATAAATTTAATTGTTAACATATGTATTGAACCTTTAGGATAGGACTTGAACTTTTAGTTTATGTTTAAACTCGTAGGATATGAATGTAACTTTTAGTTTTTAGGTTTTGTTCTTGTGAATTGAAATTTTAGGGTATAAGTTGAACCTTTTATGTATGAGTTGAATTTTTAGAATATAAGTTGAACCTTTTAGGATATGAGTTGAACTTGTAGGATATAAATTGAAGCTTTTATGTATAAGTTAAATTTTTAGAATATGAGTTGCACTTGTAGGATATAAATTGAAGCTTTTATGTATGAGTTAAATCTTTAGGATACGAATTGAACCTTTTAGGATATGAACATAACTTTTAGTATATAAATTGAACCTTTAGCATATGTATTGAACCTTTAGGATATAAATTTAATTGTTAACATATGTATTGAACCTTTAGGATATAAATTTAATTGTTAACATATGTATTGAACCTTTAGGATAGAAGTTGAAGTTTTATTTTATGTTTAAACTCGTAGGATATGAAAGACACTTAGTCTCTTTTTAGAAGACTTAAATTGGAAAAGTCAACTGGATGTTGACTTGTGAGTTAATGGGCTCGGAATTGAATTCCAATGATTTGGTTAGCTTTGGGTGATGATTTAAGGCTTGGGAGCGCAATCGAAAGTAATTTTGGAAGTCCGGTGAAGAATTTAGCCTATTTTGGCGAAGTTAGTATTTTGGCGATTTCCGGTTGATAGGTGATATTTTGATCCGGGAGTCAGAATAGAATTCCGAGAGTTGCAGTAGCTTTGTTAGGTTACTTTGGATATGTTTGCAAATTTTTAGGTCATTCGGACGTCGTTTGGTCGGGTTTTTGATCGAATGTGCAATTCGGAAGTTTTTAAGAAACTTAGGCTTTGATTTGATGAAAATTTAGGATTTTGATGTTAATGATGGCATTTTGATGATTCGAGCAAGTTTGAATGAGGTAATAGAACATATATGTTCTTTCGGTGGAGGTCCCAAGGGCCCCGGGGTGATTCCGGATAGCTAACGGGAATTTTTGAGTTGGAAAAATGCAGCAGAAATTGTAGGGCAAAATTTGTTCATCGCAATCGCGAGCCTTGGGCTGCAATTGCATAGTAGGGAAAATGGGAGGCCTGATTTTTTCTCTCCGCGATCGCATTGAGAGGTCCACGATCGCATAGCATTGGGATGTAAGGCATCGCGATCGCATAGCACATGTCGCGATCGGGTAGGCCAATTTGGGGAGCCTTGGTATTTTGTTCTCCTCGATCGCGACGAAGGATTTCTGGACATGGGGTAGAATGCTTAAAACTATTTCATCCATGAACCAAACCCATTTCTCACCATTTTGGGCAAGCTTTGGGATCTCTTGGACGGGAATTGAAGGGGTTTCGACTCAAAATCGTTGGAGGTAAGTTTTATGAGTTAAAACATGATTTCATTGAAGAATCATCCTTGAAATTCATGAAAATTTAGCCAAATTGTAAGAAATTAGGGCTTGAAGTAAAAATACTAAATTTTGGTTTTGAGGGGCCATTTATGGTTCGATTTGGGTGTTGTTGGTATGTACGGACTCGTGGCGAGATGAGGATTTAGGAAATGTGAATTTTATAATTTTTCGAGACGTGGGCCCGGGGCTCGAGTTTTTTGCAAATTTCGTGAATTTTAATGTTTTTCGATTATTTTCAATCTGGTAATGTCCCATTTGCATATTATAATGTATTCGCTCTAGTTTTGGTTAGATTCAACGTGCGTGGAGGACAATTTGAAGGGCAGAGGCATCGCGAGCGAGGAATTCCACTGGTTCGAGGTGAGTAATACTTGGGAATGATATCCTGAGGGTTTGAAACCCCGAATTTGCACATCTTAGTGTTGTATTGTAGTGACTTGCACGCTGCACCTGAGCGTGGGGTGGAGTACCGTTGGGGATTGTGACTTGGTCCGTCCCAGTTGTTGGTTTTTACTGCGAAATCGTAAATGATTTGTTGTTATCATTATGACTTGGGCTCATTGCCATACTTGGGGCTTATTGCCGATTATTGGAACTCTTCATGAACTATCATCACTGTTTTCCTCACTAAATGAAATATTATTTGAACTCAGTCCATGTGATTTACACTGTTTTCATGAACTCAGCTATATTTTACTCAAACTTGGAGTTTTAACAGATATCTGAACTATTGTTTGAGCTGAGTATTAATGTTTTACTGATGACCGAGGGGCTTTTGACTATTCTGGACTGATTGAGGTTGAGGTCCATATGTGAGGGCATGAGGAGCGATGTGAGGAGGCTCTCGGGCCTCGAGTGTTATATGTGCATATGCATATTCATGCATCGATCAGACTACACGCTACAGTAGTATATTATATGGTTCAGACTGCATGCCGCAGTAGTATATTATATGGATCGGACTGCATGCCGCAGTAGTATATTATATGGATCGGACTACACGTCGTAGTATTTTTGCGCTTGGGCTATTGGAGCCCCTCCGGAGTCTATACACACCCCCAGTGAGCGCAAGGTACCCATGGATTGGGCTACGCATCGTAGCGGTCATATGCATTGCATTAAATTTATGCATTCACTCCTGTGTGTATTACATGGCATGACATTTAGCACTGATATATCATTGGCATACATGTTATTACTTGCCTTGTTGACTAGATACTCTGGTGTTACGTGTTAAGGAGTGTTGAGCCTGAGAGGCTGATATTGTACTTGGTGAGTTGGGAGTGCTGAGCCCGAGAGGCTGAGGTTGTACTTTGTGAGTTAGGAGTGTCACGTGGGGCTGATACTGCACTGAGAGGTTGATACTGAGACCGAATGGTAGATTTCTGATTATTTCCTGCTTGTTGAAATTATTTTTCGCAACTGTTGAAAAGGCATGTTTTCAGAAGAGATTTTAACTGAGCTTGAGATTTTCTAAAGGATTTTCTCGGTGTTAAGGTTTTTACTATCTTTCTCAAAGGGTTGTGCTGTCTGTTATAGCATTTTGGAGAGCTCATACGTTTTTTCTTATCGCTCAGATATTATTCGCTCTTATTACTACTGAGTTGGAAGTACTCACTTTACTCCCTGCACCTCGCGTGCAGTTGCAGGTACTGTTCACCCGGTAGCGGGTCAGTAGCGGATTGAAGGTATTGCTATCGTAGCGAAGCAAGGTGACCGCCGGCGTTCGTGGTACTGAGATTCTTCTTCTTCTTGTTTTCCAGATTTTACTCCATGTATTATAAACTTTAAAATTGTAATAAAGACCTTCCTAGATGCTCTTGACTTGTGATACCCCGGTCGCGCTGTATTGGGTTGTATTTATATCGATTAGTATCATTAATTCATATTCAAACTTTTATGTAATGGTCTAGCTGGCCTTGTCTTCATGAGAGGCGCCATCACAACCGGGTTGGGAATTTGGGTCGTGACAAGTTGGTATCAGAGCCTAGGTTACTAGGCCTCATGAGTCATGAGCAAAGTTAGTAGAGTCTCAGTGATCGGTATAGAGACGTCTGTATTTATCCTCGAGAGGTTGCAGAACCTTTAGGAAAACTTCACTTTCTTGGAATTCTTATCGTGCGTAATTGATTCAGCTTGAGATATAACTCTTGAAATTCCTTCCACACATCTGTATGCACACATGAGCGCTCGGTTTTGTAAGTTCCTTGATGTCTTGTGATTCCCCAATCGAGGGGCGAGATGTAATCTCCATGAGTTCATGTTGGGCCAGTCAGGAGGACTTGAGGCCGGATCTTTGCCTATGGCTTGAGCACCGAGGTGCTGATTTTTCGAGCTGGTATTATGAACTTATATGATCAGTATTGTCCCTATTAGCCGGAGTGGAGGTTGGTATTCATGTGATGAGATGTTATTATACGTCTTGGTAGTGATGACGGAGTCTGCGAGATAATAGATGAACTGTTAGTGATTTGTTTTTTATTGTGTTTCGTTGCGTAGCCCCAAGTTCTGGGCGCGTGAATAATATTCTCATATTCCTAGTTGGGAAGTGTAGTACAATACGTATGGCGGTATGAGTTCAGACTCAGGAAGACTTAATGGCTGTGTTATGTGTATGACGGTGAAAGGTATACAAAAATATTGAGAAAATGCTCTTACTTGGTTGAAAAGTCCAGATAATAGAGGATTGAAAATTATTTTCTGTATGTTATCATTCAAATAGGTGCAACGCATGTCCATGTATCAATTTTAATAATATAATACATGTAGTATTGGGATTTATGTAATTGATATACATTGTGATACTTTGTCAAGTTGTGGGCGTGTTGTTAGGATGGTTTTGTTGATTCTCTGACAGGTGGATAGGCTCAATTACAAAGGAAACTCTGCGGAAATTTTTGAAAATTTTGGGGACTTAATATAAATTTTGTTGCCTAGAGTGGGCTTATCTATTGCGTAATGAATGAGAGAATTGCAAAAGAGTTATAATACTAGATGTTCTGTGTTTTCACAACTTATAAGTGATTTGAGTTTAACCTCACTATAATATTGTGGCATCATTAGGGTAAAAGTATTGTGGGTTATTAAATGTGTCCTGATAGGTGGCTTTGAGCGAAGTTGGGGAGGTTGTTGTTGATTAGCTGATTGCACGGTTATGTGCTATGTTGTTTTTGTTTTGAAGTATACTGGCGGATCAGTCCTGGTTGCAGAAAATGAGCCGAGGATGGCACGAGTAAAGCAAAATTTTGATAAAGGTTATATGGTACTTCGTAGATGTGTGAAGACAATCGGAGGTCTTGAGCTATTGTTGATAAAGAATGCTCTATGTATAGAAAAGGAAGATGTTCGTTTGTATTGGAATGAGGTCATATTCTTCGGTGTTAGAGCGCTAATAAGGCACGAGTGGTTCTGTTCGTTAAGTCAAGTAAATTGCAGTTTGAATAAGAGTGAATGACTCTCGTGAATGGTTTTAATGTGTTCAAGATTGTACATGTATCAATCAGGTGTCTTAAGGTTCTCTATGTGGTCAGAGACTGTTTATTCATCAGGAAATGTCGAGGCTTGTGGTATTCTTATGTCAATTATGGGATTCTATGTATCGGTATTTAGAATGTAATTATAACGAATTTCGATTCGCGGGGAGTTCTTCAAGTAAAGTATTCTGGAACGTGATATATTTGGGAAGAATTGAGAGAGTTTTCGGTGGCCTATGAGTCTTAGACAGTGTGGTCTTATGTTCGAGTCTCATTCGGTAGGCCTGGATTAAGGCATTATGATGCTACGGCAAAGGAGAAATATCAAGTGGATGATGAATAAAAAGATAAATTTGATAGAAGTAATGTCTTGATAATAGACCAAATCAGTATGGTAAAGATATGATTAATTCCTTGTATGTGTTTGAAGTAATAGGCTTTTACTGGCAATTTGCAGCAATGCTCTTGAGTTTTGACAGCTTTCTCAGCTTAGTTTAGATAGAAGGATTCAGTCCTGGCAGTTTAGCTCGAACAAATGGAGATGGCAGAGATGTTCTTGTTGGGTTTTACCGTGGTTTGAAGATGAGTATATTTATCATGGGTATGCGAAGCATGGAGTGTGTAATGATTTTTCTTCTAAATGGGATCAATGAAAGTTCTTGATGAGTTGAGTGCGTCGATGTCTGTGGCGCGAAAGGGAGATAAAAGTTTTCATGTTATCCTAATGTGGTATGGTATATGTGTTATGTTGTAGAGGATTGGGATTCGCGTGTAAGGCTCGGTTCAGTTCAGTATGGAAAGTCATTAAATTCTTAAGCGACATGGGCATCTGCAGGTGATTTAAGAAATTGATCTTCAAAGGATTTGGGTGAATGATCGTCATATGATAAGGAAACGGTCTTGCTAATCACAGTGATTTGACAAGGGTATATGTTTCAGAAAAAGGGGAATTTGACTAAGTTGATGGCACTTCGATAGTGTTGAGGCATTTTCTTGATATGTCAACTGTTGATATCAGAGTGTGTTTGATGGAATAGGAGAATTTTAGAATATCTTCGAAGAATGACTGTGAGTTCTCATGTTCAGGCTATATAGTGGTTGTGGATAGTGCGTATTGGTACCGTTAGCGGCTATTAGGATTGGAGGCTCGAGTGGGTCCTTCTTTGTTGGTATGTTAGATTTTGTATATGACGCTGAGTTGTAGACTAGTTGTCGCAATGTGGGTTATTCTAGACTATTGTGCTATGAGCTATGTTGGAAATGCCATTAGTTGCGTGGCGAGGTGCATCGGATTGTGATATAGCAGAGTGGTTGGTATTCCAAAGATCAGCGGATGGCTGGGAAGGATTGTTTTCCTTAATTGGGCCTTTGTGACGGATGTCAGTATAGAGGTTTCTACCATTGATTCAGTTCCGGTATTGAGAGACTTTTTCGGACGCGTTCCTTGTGGTCGGGCAAGTCACCAGGCGAGATTGTGGATTTCGGTATTGATTCGGTGTCGGGCACCGTATCGTACGACTCTGGCAGGAGTTATAAATGAGGAAGGAGCAGCTTCAGGCTTCTTGGTAATGAGTTTGTTGGTAAGCTGATTGGCTACATAATCAGATTGAGATGGCTTAGTTGGCCCAGAGATGTATTGTTGAGGGATAGGTTTAATCTCTCGTTATTGAGCTTGTTAGTGATCTAGGGAGATCTATGAGTTTCTTTTTCAGTGCTTTGAGGCGTCATGATTTTCGGACTGTAGGCACATATAGTGCGGTACTATCGAGATTCATAGTAGAATTTGAGGGGGGAGGACCTCAGTTGTGTTTGAGTTGTGTAGCTTACAATGCCATATGTAGATATTGTTAGGCACTCAGTATTTTGTTGTAATGAGCAAATTTGGCTTGATGTGCATCTCCTTGTGTGAGATGTATGTATGGATCGGGTGGCACACCGCCATGGGTATGTCATCTGGATCGAGTTGCACGCTGCAACAGTGTGATGTTGAGAACATTTTCCATATGTTACTTGGTATGTCTTGCTTCCTAATTTCAAAAGAAATTCCATATTGGGTGTTGCTCGGTGAATGGCGCATCGGTCATGTCCTTTCAGGATTTAAGGGTGTATATTACTTGCTTCACCGTGGGTGTGATGGATTGCTTGGTTTCAGACACCAACCTGCGCGTGGCTGTCTATTTTGAGAATAACAACTTGAGGAGCTTTATGTGTAACAGTGTTTGGGATAAGATCGCGCATTGTAGTGAGGCTACGTCCTTTGGGGTAGATTCAGGTATTATATTTCTATGATGTGGGATGGGGTTCCAGCTTTGTTTTGTGATCGTACCGAGGAGTTTGAGTTACAGCTCTTTTATTTGAGTCATTTGTCACGATTTGAGTATGTTCAGACCACCCATCATCGGTGCGCGAATTATACAAGTTGTGGCTTAGGCCTGTGATGAGGTGTCATATCACCAGAGAGGTGCGTTGAATTTGAGTTGATCGTTGGAGTCATTAATAAATGCAAACAGTTGTGGTTTCAGCTGATTAGAGGGTCCATATCGAGGTTTGGCCCGGAAATCTGTTGTGATATTAATCAACAAGGAAGTGGCTTCAAGAATGGTTGATCTGAGAAATTGATAAGATTTATCGCGTGTGTTATTTATCGTTGGCAGTGTATAAAGCCGATGGAATAAGACTTTAGCTAATAAGAGGTTCTAATTTTGAGTATGAATTCGGAAAGTGCAATGTGGTTCTATAGTTTATGGCCTAGATGGATTGTGAAATTTCAGTTGTGTTGTATTATCGGATAAATGAGAGATAGGGTGACATGGTATCACCCCGGGCATATGCTTTGTAAGGTCATTCAGCTATTGGTTGGCTTCTTGTACAACTCTGGGCACGCTCGAGGATGAGCGTTTGTTTAAGTTGGGGAGGATGTGATGACCCGGCCCGTTGTCATGTGAGTTACCGCTCTGTTTCCCCCTTATTGTATTGCTTATGTTTCATTATCGGTGTTGAGTGCATTAGAATTTAATTGGAGTAATTTTGATAAGAAATGAGACACTTTGTCTCTTTTAAGAAGACTTAAATTGGAAAAGTCAACCGGATGTTGACTTGTGAGTTAGAGGGCTCGGAATTGAATTCCGATGATTCGGTTAGCTCCGGGTGATGATTTAAGGCTTAGGAGCACAATCGGAAGTAATTTTGGAGGTCCGGTGAAGAAGTTAGCCTATTTTGGCGAAGTTAGTATTTTGGCGATTTTCGGTTGATAGGTAATATTTTGATCCTGGAGTCGGAATAGAATTCTGAGAGTTACAGTAGCTTCGTTAGCTGATTTTGGATATGTCTGCAAATTTTCAGGTAATTCGGACGTCATTTGGTCGGGTTTTTGATCGAATGTGCAATTCGGAAGTTTTTAAGAAACTTAGGCTTTGATTTGATGAATATTTAGGATTTTGATGTTAACGATGGCGTTTTGATTATTCGAGCAAGTTTGAATGAGGTAATAGAACATATCTATGCTTTTGGTGGAGGTCCCGAGGGCCTCGGGTTGATTCCGGTGGCTAACGGGAATTTTTGAGTTGGAAAAATGCAGCAAAAATTGCAGGGCAAAATTTGTTCATCGCGATCATGAGCCATGGGATGCGATCGCATAGAAGGGAAAATGGGTGTCCTGATTTTTGCTCTCCGTGATTGCATTGAGAGGTCCGCAATCGCGTAGCATTGGGATGTAAGGCATCGCGATCGCATGGCACATGTCGTGATCGCGTAGGCCAATTTGGGGAGCCTTGGTATTTTTTTCTCCGCAATCGCGTGGCTTGGACCGCGATCGCGATGAAGGATTTTTGGACCTGGGGCAGAATGCTTAAAAGCATTTCATCCGCGAATCAAACCCATTTCTCACCATTTTGAGCAAGCTTTGGGAGCTCTTGGACGGGAATTGAAGGGGTTTCGACTGGGAATCGTTGGAGGTAAGTTTTATGAGTTAAAAAGATGATTTCATTGAAGAATCATCCTTGAAGTTCATGAAAATTTACCCAAATTGTAAGAAATTAGGGCTTGAAGTAAAAATTCTAAATTTAGTATTTGAGGGGCCATTTGTGGTCCGATTTGGGCTCTTGGTATGTACGGACTCATGGCAAGATGAGGATTCCGGAAATGTGAATTTTATAATTTTTTGAGACGTGGGCCCGGGGCTCGGGTTTTTGCAAATTTCGTGAATTTCGATGTTTTTCGATTGTTTTCGATTAGGGAATATCCCATTTGCATATTGTAATGTATTCGCTCTGGTTTTGGTTGGATTTGACGCGCGTGGAGGCCAATTTGAGGGGCAAAGGCATCGCAAGCGAGGAATTCCACCGGTTCGAGGTGAGTAATACTTGGGAATGATATCCTGAGGGTTTGAAACCCCGGATTTGCACATCTTAGTGCTGTATTGTGGTGACTTGCACGCTGGACCTGAGCGTGGGGTAGAGCACCGTTGGGGATTGTGACTTGGTCCATCCCAGTTGTTGGTTTTTACTGCGAAATCGTAAATGATTTGTTGTTATCATTATGACTTGGGTTCATTGCCATACTTGGGGCTTATTGCCGATAATTGGAACTCTTTATGAACTATCATCACTGTTTTCCTCACTAAATGAAATATTATATGAACTCAGTCCATGTGATTTACACTGTTTTCATGAACTCAGCTATATTTTACTCAAACTTGGAGTTTTAACAGATATCTGAACTATTGTTTGAACTAAGTATTAATGTTTTACTGATGCTGAGGGGCCATTGACTATTCTGGAATGATTGAGGACGAGGGCCATATGTGAGGGCATGATGAGTGATATGAGGAGGCTTTCAGGCGTCGAGTGTTATATGTGCATATGCACATACATGCATGGATCGGACTGCACACCGCAATAGTATATTATATGGATCGGACTGCACGCCGCAGTAGTATTTTATATTGATCGGACTGCATGGCATAGTAGTATATTATGTGGATCGGATTGCACGCCGCAGTAGTATATTATATGGATCGGACTGTACGCCGCAGTTTCGGAGTCTGTACACACCCCCAGTGAGCGCAGGGTACCCATGGATCGGGCTACGCGCCGTAGCGGTCATATGCATTGCATTGCATTTATGAATTCACTCCAGTGTGTACTACGTGGCATGACATTTAGCACTGATATATCATTGGCATACAGGTTATTACTTGCCTTGTTGACCAAATACTCTGGTGTTATGTGTTAAGGATTGTTCAGCCCGAGAGGCTGATATTGTGCTTGGTGAGTTAGGAGTGCTGAGCCCGAGAGGATGAGGTTGTACTTTGTGAGTTAGGAGTGAGCCCGCGGGGCTGATACTACACTTAGAGGTTGATACTCAGCCCGAGGGGCAGATTTCTGATTATTTCCTGCTTGTTGAAATTATTTTTCGCAACTGTTGAAAAGGCATGTTTTCAAAAGAGATTTTAACTGAGCTTGAGATTTTCTAAAGGATTTTCTTGGTGTTACGATTTTTACTGTCTTTCTCAAAGGGTTGTACTGTCTGTTATAGCATTTTGGAGTGCTCATACGTGTTTTCTTATCGCTCATATATTATTTGCTCTTATTACCATGTAGTTGGAAGTACTCACTTTACTCTCTGCACCTCGCGTGCAGTTGCAGGTACTGTTCACCCGGTAGCGGGTCGGTCGCGGATTGAAGGTATTGCTATCGTAGCTAAGCAAGGTGACCGCCGGCATTCGTGGCACGGAGATTTTTCTTCTTCTTGTTTTCCAGAATTTACTCTATGTATTATAGACTTTAAAATTGTAATAAAGACCTTCCTAGATGCTTTTAACTTGTGACACCCCGGTCGGGCTGTATTGGGTTGTATTTATATTGATTAGTATCATTAATTCATATTCGAACAGTTATGTAATTTGATTAACTGCTTTAGGTGGTGTTCTGAAATGGTCTGGCTGGCCTTGTCTTCACGAGAGGCGCCATCACGAACGGGTTGGGAATTTGGGTCGTGACACTAAGAGAGCCTAAATTGACTATTTGAGATGTTAAATAGACTTCGATTCTTGTGTAATTTATATGTACGTACTCGTGGTGAAATGAGGATTCCGAAAATGTGAATTTCACAATTTTTCGAGAAGTGAGCCCGGGGCTCGGGTTTTGCCAACTTTGTGTGTTTTGGTTTTTTCGAGTTCTTTCGATTGGGTTAAGTTCCATTAGTCTATTTTAATGTATTCCTTGTGATTTTGATCAGATTCAGCATCCGAGGAGGTTGATTCAAGAGGGAAAGGCTTAGCAGACTAGTCTCGTGGCCGGTTCGAGGTGAGTAATAGATGTGGATGATGACCTGAGGGTTTGAAACCCCGGTATATCATACTATGACGCTATATTGAGGCAAGACACGTACTCTACGGTGAGTGCAGGGTCGATTGTGATTGGGGACTATGGCTTAGTCCGCCCGAGTGATGTTGTACTGTGTTGTTGGCTAGAAAACTAGCTGGTAAACCTCCTACTTGGATGGTTATGGATATATTTGGGCTGCGTGTTGGTTATTTGGATCTCGTAGGGATTGTTATCACTGTTTCCAGGATATATAACATGTTGTTATGATATCAGTCCCGAGCTAAACATTGTCTTGAAATGACTAGCAAAATTCTAAAGTTTTGAACACCTAATTTATTATTACTGATAATCGGAACTAAAAATGGTAAGTTTGATTGTGCTTGTGTGGCTTGTATGCATATAGCTGGACTGATAGTGGATTGGGTTGCACGCCGCAGCGTATGTTACTATGATATTTCGCTTGGGCTTTAGGAGCCCTTCCGGAGTCTGAACCCCCACAGTGAGCGCGGGTACCCAAATGGATCAGGCTACGCGTCGTACCGGACATGTGCATTGCATTGCATTCATGCATTGATATATATATCTGCTTTTTCTGTTTCTGTTAGATGTTGTTACACTGTTAAATGTGTAGGAGTACTGTTCTTAGCTTTACAATGTCCTATTTTTGGGATTTCTTACTGTCAGACATTATACATGTCTATTACCACTGAGTTGGAAGTACTCACTTTACTCCCTGCACCTTGTGTGCAGATCCAGGTACTCTGGGAGCTAGCCGAGCTTTCTGCTGATTTCAGATTTTCGTTCAGAGTTGTCGAGGTAGCTGCCTGACATCCGCAGGGCCCGACTCCTCCCCTATCCCTTGTTATTTGTCTTTCCGCATATTTCAGACTATGTATTGCTACAGTTTTATTATACTGTACCTGTTAGAGGCTCTAGACTCATGACCCCCAGGTCTTTGGGAGGTTGTTCAGTATTGTTGATTTTCGGATTATTTCTATCTATCAGTTATACTTTTAGTTTCAATGTTGTTAATGATTTTCAAACAAATGGTTTTGAGCTTTATGCTCGGGTTGAGAGTGAAATTGGTCTTGGGTCATGACAAGTTGGTATCAGAGCCTACGTTTCTGGGCCTCATGAGTCATGAGCCGGTTAGTAGAGTCTCGCGGATCGGTATGGAGATGTCTATATTTATCCTCGAGAGGCTGCAGAACCTTTAGGAAAACTTCACTTTCTTGGAATTCTTATCGTGCGTACTTGATTCAGCTTGAGATATAACTTTTGAAATTCCTTCCACACATCTGTTTGCGCATATAGGTGCTCGGTATTATAAGTGCCCTAATGGCTTGTGATTCCGTGATCGATGGGCGAGATGTGATTCCGTGAGTTCGATGTTAGGCTAGTCTGGAGGTCTTGAGGCCGGATCTTGCCTATGTCTCGAGCACTGAGGTGCTGATTGTGTGAGTAAGTGTTCTGAACTTATATGCTCGATATTGTCCCTATTAGCCGGAATGGCAGTTGGATATCCGTGTGATGAGTATGTTAGCACTGCAAGATGTATCTATGTGACTTGGTAGTGATGAAGGAGTCTGCTGAATGATGGATGAGCTATTAAATGGTATGATCCTTATACGTATATTAGAAGATCTCATGTGTAATTGAAAGGTATTTTTCTATGTGTTATGATTCGAATAGGTGCAACGCATGTCCATGTATCAATTTTGATATTACAATACATGTAGTATTGAGATTAATGTTGTTGATATACATTGTGATGTTGTGTCAAGTTGCGGGCATGTTGTTAGGATGGTTTTGGTGATTCTCTGGCATGTGGATAGGCTCAATTACAAAGGAAACTCTGCCAAAATTTTTGAAAAGTCCTGGTTGCAGAAAATGAGCCGAGGGTGGCATGAGTAATGCAAAATTTTTTATAAAGGTTATATGGTGCTTCATAGATGTGAGGAAGTACTAGGATGTCTTGAGTTGTTGTTGATAAAGAATGCTCAGTGTATAGAAAAGGAAGATATTTGTTTTTGTTGGAATGAGATCATATCATACCGTTTCAGAGTGCTAATAAGGCACAAGTAGTTCTGTTCGTTAAGTCAGGTAATTTGTAGTTGAATAAGAGTGAATGACTCTCGAGAATGGTTTTATTATGTTCAAGATTTTGCATGTAATCATCAGGTGTCCAAGGTTGTGTATGTGGTCAGAGACTGTTTATTCATCGGGGAATGTCAAGGCTTGTGGTATTTTATGCTAATTATGGGATTCCATGTATCAGTATCTGGGAAATAATGGTAACGAATTCCGATTCCCAGGAAGTTTTTCAAGTAAAGTATTCTAGAACGTGGTATATATGGGAAGAATTGAGAGAGTATTCGGTACCTATGGGTCTTAGACAGTGTGGTCTTATGTTTTTCGGTGGCATATGGGTCTTAGACATTATGGTCTTATGTTTGAGCCTCGTGTGGTAGGCTTGGATTGAGGCATTGTGATGCTACGGCAAGGGAGAAGTATCAAGTAGATGATGAATAAAAAGATAAATTTGATAGGAGGAATAGCTTGATAATATACCGAATCGGCATGGTAAGGATATGATTAATTCTTTGTATGTGTTCGAGGTAATGGGCTTTTACAGGCAATTTGCAGCAATGCTCTTGAGTTTTGACGGCTTGCTCATCTCGGTTTATATAGAGGATTTAGTCCTGGCAGTTTAGCTTGTACAAATGGAGTTGGCAGAGATGTTCTTGTTGTGTTTTACTGTGGTTTGAAGATGAGTATAATTCTTATGGGTGTGCAAAGCATGGAGTGTATAATGATTTTCTTCTAAATGGAATCAATGAAAATTCCTGACTAGTTGAGTGCTTCGATTTGACAAGGGTATATGTTTCAGAACAGGCATGGAGTGTATAATGATTTTCTTCTATATGAGTTTCTTCTATGTTGCTAATCATAGTGATTTGACAAGGGTATATGTTTCAGAAAAAGGGCAATGTGATTAAGTTGATGGCACTTCGGTAGTGTTGCAGAATTTCCTTGATATGTCGACTGTTGATATCTGAGTGTGTTTGATGGCACAGGAGAATTTTAAAATATCTTCGAAGAATGACTGGGAGTTCTCATGTCCAGGCTATGTAATGGTTGTGGATAGTGTGTATTGGTACCGTTAGTGGCTATTGGGATTGGAGGCCCGAGTGGGTCCTTTTTTGCTGGTATGTTAGATTTTATATATGATGTTGAGCTATAGACTGGTTGTCGCAATGTGGGTTGTTCTAGACTATTGTGCTATGGGCTATGTCGGAAATGCCATCGGTTGCGTGGCGAGGTGCATCAGATTGTGATATAGCAAAGCGGTTGGTATTTCAAAGATCAGCGGATGGCTGGGAATGATTGCTTTCCTTAATTGGGCCTTTCTAACGGATGTTAGTATAGAGGTTTCTACCATTGATTCAGTTTCGGTATTGAGAGACTTTTTCGGATGCGTTCCTTGTGGTCGGGCATGTCGCCGGGCGAGATTGTGGATTTCGGTATTGATCCAGTGTCGGGCACCGTATCGTACAGCTCTGGCAGGAGTTATAAAAGAGGAAGGAGCAGCTTCAGGCTTCTTGGTAATGAGTTTGTTGGTAAGCTGATTGGCTACGTATTCAGATTGAGATGGCTTGGTTGGCCCTGAGATGTATTGTTGAGGGATAGGTTTAATCTCTCGTTATTGAGCTTGTTAGTGATCTGG
>MU757412.1:96589-127968 GCA_026770625.1 Nicotiana glauca | reverse complement strand
TGTATATTACTTGCTTCACCATGGATGTGAGGGATTACTTGGTTTCAGACATCAATCTGTGTGTGGCTGTCTATTTTGAGCATAGCGACTTGAGGTACTTCATGTGTAACAGTGTTTGGATAGGATCGCGCATTGTAGCGAGGCTACGTGGAGATTAGACTCTTCGGGGTAGATACAGGTATTCTATTTCTATGATGTGGGACGGGGTCCCAGCCTTTGTTGTGATGATACTGAGGATTTGAGTTTCAGCTCTTTTATTTGAGTCATTTGTCGTGATTTGAGTATGTTCAGACCGCCCATCATTGGTGCACGGATTATGCAAGTTGTGGCTTAGGCCTGTTTTGAGATGTCATATCACCAGAGTGGTGCATTGAATTCGAGGTGATCATTGGAGTCATTAATAAATGCAAATAGATGTGGCTTCAGCTGATTAGAGGGTCCATATCGAGGTTTGGCCGGAAATCTGTTATGGTATTAGTGAACAATGAAGTGGCTTCATGTATGAATTGAGTATTTTAGGCAACTGCCGTGAATGGAAACTATCGTTTCGAGTTTATTCTGAGTATAGATGTGAAGTTCTGATCTTGTGTATGGGTTCGAAAGTGCAATGTGGTTCTACGGTTATGATCTAGATGGACTGTGAAATTTAAGCTGTGTTGTATTATCGGTGCCTATGTGAGTTAGGGTGACGTGGGATCACCCTGGGTATATGTTTGGTAAGGTCATTCAGATATTGGTTGGCTTCTAGTACTCCTCTGGGTACGCTCGAGGATGAGCGTTTGTTTAAGTTGGGGAGGATGTAACGACCTGACCCGTCGTCTCATGTATCTCCACCTCGTTTTCCCCGTTTTATGCTTCTATATGTTTCATTATATGTGTTTGGTGAATTTGAAGTAATTCGGATAGAGTTTGGTTGGAAATGAGACAATTAGTCTCCTTAAGAGAAGGTTAGTTTGGAAAAGTCAACCGGATGTTGACTTATGAGTTAGAAGATTCGGAATGGATTTCCGATGATTTGAGTAGTTTCGGGTGATTATTTGTGACTTAGGAGTGCGATCGGAATTGAATTTGGAGGTCCGGTGTAGAATTAGGCTTGAATTGGCGAAGTTTGAATTTTGGCGAATTCCGGTAGATAGGTGAGTTTTTGATCTGAGGGTCGGAATGGAATTCCGAGAGTTGCAGTAGCTTTGTTAGGTGATTTTGGATATGTCTGCAAATTTTTAGGTCAATCAGACGTCGTTTGGTCGGGTTTTTGATCGAATGTGAGCTTCGAAAGTTTTAGTTAATCTTAGGCTTGAATCTGTCGTGATTTGGTGATTTTTGTGTTAATAATAGTGTTTTGATGATTGGAACAAGTTTGAATAATGTTATAAGATGTATTGGTACTTTTGGTTGAGGTCCCTGGGGCCTCGGGGTGAATTCGGGTGGTTGAACGAGAGAATTTGAAGTTTGAAAGTTTGTTAGTTTGGTTGCAGCAGGTATTTCCGCATCTGTGGAAGGGAGATCACAGATGCGGCTTCGCGGAAGCGAAAAAAAATCTCTGCAGGTGCGAAATGGTGAGAGTCCAGCAAATTCCGCAGAAGCAGAATTTTATTCGCTTAAGCGAGTCCGCATAAGTGGGTAAGCGATCATTGAAGCGAAAGGAGGATGGCTTAGGAGGTTCCGCAGAAGCGGAACATTTTTCGCAAGTGCGAGTCCACAGAAGCAGTTTTGGACAACTTGAAGGAAACCGCAGAAGCAGTTTTTGACAATTTGAAGGAAATCACATAAGCGAAAAATTTCCGTAGAAGCGGAAGTCGCTTAAGCGATATCTGTACCACAGAAGCGAAAATGTTGAGTGTTTAATGAAACAGTGGGGTTCGAATTTCAGAAGTTGGAAAAATATTTTAGGACGTCGGGAGAGGCGATTTTGGGCGATATTTGAGAGATTTCGAAGGGATTCCATCAGGTATGAACTTGTATCCTAGAATAATGTTGTTATGGCACAAAAACAAGGATTAAACACTGAAAATTCAAGGAATTTAAGGGTAAAAATGGTGGTTAGGGCTTGAAGCCTAAGAGAGCATAAATTGACGATTTGAGGAGTTAAATGGACTCCGATTCTTGTGTAATTGATATGTACGGACTCGTGGTGAGATGAGGATTCCGGAAATGTGAATTTCATAATTTTTCGAAAAGTGGACTCGGGGCTCGGGTTTTGCCAACTTTGTGTTTTTGGGTGTTTTTCGAGTTCTTTCGATTGGGTTAAGTTCCATTAGCCTATTTTAATGTATTCCTTGTGATTTTGATAAGATTCGGCACCCGAGGAGGTTGATTCAAGAGGGAAAGGCTTACTGGACTAGCCTCGTGGCCAGTTCGAGGTGAATAATAGATGTGGATGATGACCTGAGGGTTTGAAACCCCGGTATATCACACTGTGACGCTATATTGAGGCGAGACACGTACTCTACGGTGAGTGCGGGGTCGATTGTGATTGGGGAGTATGGCTTTGTCCACCCGAGTGATGTTGTACTGTGTTGTTGGCTAGAAAATTAGCTGGAAAACCTCCTACTTGGATGGTTGTGGATATATTTAGGCTGTGTGCCGGTTATTTGGATCCCGTAGGGATTGTTATCACTGTTTCCATGATATATAACATGTTTTTATGATATCAGTCCCGAGCTAAATATTGTCTTGAAATGACTAGCAAAATTATAAGGTTTTGAACACCTAATTTATAATTACTGATAATCGGAACTAAAAATGGTAAGTTTGACTGTGCATGTGTGGCTTGTATGCATATAGCTGGACTAATAGTGGATCGGGCTGCATGCCGCAGCGTATGTTACTATGATATTGTGCTTGGGCTTTAGGATCCCCTCCGGAGTCTGAACCCCACAGTGAGCGCGGGCACCCAAATGGATCGGGCTACGCGCCGTAGCGGTCATGTGCATTGCATTGCGTTTATGGATTGATATATATATATCTGCTTTGACTGTTTCTATTGGCTGTTATTACACTGTTAAATGTGTAGAAGTACTGTTCTTAGCTTTACATTGTGCTATTTTTGGGATTTCTTACTGTCAAACATTATACATGTCTATTACCACTGAGTTGGAAGTACTCACTTTACTCCCTGCACCTTGTGTGCAGATCCAGGTACTCCGGGAGCTAGTTGAGCTTTCTACTGATTTCAGATTTTTGTTCGTAGTTGTCGAGATAGCTGCATGACGTCCGCATGGCCAAACTCCTCCCCTATCCCATGTTATTTGTCTTTTCGCGTATTTCAGACTATGTATTATTACAGTTTTATTATACTGTACCTGTTAGAGGCTCTAGACTCATGACCCCCAGGTCTTTGGGAGGTTGTTCAGTATTGTTGATTTTTGAATTATTTCTATCTATCAGTTATACTTTTAGTTTCAATGTTGTTAATGATTTTCAAACAAATGGTTTTGAGCTTTATGCTCGGGTTGAGAGTGAAATTGGTCGGGCTTGCCTAGCAGTTGTGTTGGGCGCCATCACGACCGGATTTTGGGTCGTGACAAAAAATGTTTTAGCTTTCATTCTTTTGAGTAGCAGTTCTATTCTTTTGTCAGACAAATTATTGTCTGAATCCGAAGAATATATCACTAATATCCCACTAAGCTTGTACGGATCAGACTTGGAAGAAAGTTAAGAACAAAACTTCCTATGCTCTTTGTCATCATAGAGTCTTATGATCCCTATTTTATCGGAACTGCCATGACCAACAGAAAATATTCCATCACCATTACCCTTGTCGCTCTCAATTAAACTTCCTTTCTTCTTGGAAAATGAAGTAGAGAATTCCTTTATAATCTTTCTTTTATCTACTTATGAAATGTTAAAATTCCTGCCTATACCATCTCTAGTTGAAACACATGTCATTGCAGTCCTAACATCATTGTCTCTAACGAGAACAACAATTCTTCAAAAGACACACCCTGTCAGCTATTGTATCCAAGTTATTCTCTGTATCCAAGTTCATCTTGAGTCATAGTACCATGAGGATAATCACCAAAGCCACCGGACAACTTTATGATGCCAAGGAAGCAAGATGAGCGATTCAATGAAACTCGTATTGTAAAGAAGAAGAAAGAGACTGATTCAGAAAGGTGGGTCGAGGGTCGAGCCTAGACTATACATGTATGTTTTCTACTTATCATTAAGTATTTTGATTTACTTTTATATAAATTTTGAAGTATAAATTCAATATAATTTTTCTTATAGGTTCGCTTCACAGCTGCATTGGGGGAATTCATACGTAGTCAGCCACCTAACGAGTCGGTCGAGGCTATCCAACTTTCGAAAAGGAGGCTAAAAGAACACTCCTTGAGTACTTTATATACTTTGAGATAGACAATAGAACTAGTTTTTAAATGAGCTTGTACTAAACGTCAACTTAGTTTTGTTAGCTTAATGTAATCTAATGTGACGAATGAACTACTTTTATATTTTATTGCATTTTAGTGTTGTTGTTGTTGGCATAAAATGCCTGTTTAGGATATTTGGTATAAGCTGGCAAGTGGTGTAGCAGCCAAAACAGACAGTTTATGCCAAAAATATACCAAGAAAAGCGACCAACTTTGGTCTCCAGTTGGTCGCTATTCACTTAAAGAAAATTCTGGAAAATAGCAAACAACATTGGTTGTTACTTAATTTTAAAAAATTAATTTCTGGTAATTTTATTCAGCTTTCTACAAAAAGCGACCAAACTTGGTCGCTATTTCATTAAAAAAATAAAATTTCTGGTGATATAGCGACCAAAGTTGGTCGTTAAAGTTTAAAAAATAAATTAAATTCATGGATTTGGAGACCAAAGTTGGTCGCTAGTTTAATAAAATAAATAAATTATTGAATAAAAAAGCGACCAATCTTGGTCTCTAGTTTTCAGATTTTGAAATATAATATTTGGATTAGAGACCAAAGTTGGTCGCTTTTTAATGATTAATAATAAATAAATAAATAAAGTATTTTATATTTAAAGACCAACTTTGGTCGCCAAGTTTATATTATTAAATTAATAAAGCGACCAAAGTTGGTCTTTATAGTCAATATCATGAATATTTGGTCCATTTAACTTAGAGACCAAAGTTGGTCTCTAATTAGCAACCAAATGTGGTCCCTAAATAAAAAAGACCATCAATATAGCTACCAGGTCCGTTTCGTCATTTTTTGGTCACTTTTTAGCCTAAAAGCGACCAATGCTGGTCGCTTTTGGCGGATTTTTAGTAGTGAGCATTTTTTATATATTTTATAATGTTAAAAAAATGACGCTTGATAGGAAAATATGGAGGTCGAGTATTAGGGTTGTATATTAGGAGGTAGTTGAGTCTTGCCTTACTTCGTACCTCTATGAGACTAGTCTGGTAGGGTTTTTGTTTAAGACAGCTATTGGCAATATTGTATCTAACTATTACGCTTTTTAATGCATGAGATATTTACTACCTATTGCTTTTACTTTGCATCTTTTTTCTGAATTTAATGTTGTTCCTATTTTTCCTACGATTTATGTGGTGATGATAATATTGTCTCCCTTTTATCTTTCTGTTTTCTCGAGCCGAGGGTCTTTCGAAAACAGTCTCTCTACTCCTTCGGGGCAGGGGTAAGGTCTGCGTACACACTACCCTCCCCAGACCGCACTTGTGGGATTTACTGGGTTGTTGTTGTTGTTGTTATATTATATAATGTCAAGCTATTGTTTTCAATCATTTTACTGTATATGTAATATTTTTATTATTATAAATTATTTTAAACAAATTTTGCATATTTAATTTACAGCCCAATACACGGCTAATTTCGGACCAAATTACATGCCCAAACACTTAGTCCTTTCATTTTTCTCTTCAGTAGCCCAACCAAACGACCCCTTTTAAACTCGGTGGCGACCCGTTCATTTAACCTGCCCCATTTCTTATCTCGATCTTGGCCGTGATCTTAAATGATCAACGAGCCATAATAAACTAACCATTTCTCCTTATAACCCCTGACCCTAGAGAGCACTTCTCTCAACTAGCCACCACCAAATCCTTTCATCTTCTCTTCCTCTCTGAGAAACCCTAGTAGTCGCTGCTTGGTTCTTCTTCGATTCCAACCCAGACATGGAATCTACCTATGATATGCTTATCTTATTAATCTTCTCTCATTATTTGTTGTCTGTTTATGGTGTTACTTACGTACTTGCCTAACATTTGCAAGTATCACTATCGAGATTGGATTGGAATCATTTGAATATTTGATTTTAGGCGTTATTTCATCTATATAAGCTCAACAAAGAGCGATATCTACTTTTGGTTTGATTTCCAGACGATTGAACCCTAATTAGGGTTTGAGACACTCTATCTCCTTTATTGATTTTGATTTGCATGTGATGTTTTCTTTCTTTATTTATGCTTAGTTGATTGTTTTCTATGTTTGTTCTTTCAGTTTCTACTATTATATAAATCCATTCCCCAATTCCCCTAAAACTGACCGTAACTACTCTTATTACTCTATCACTCTCACTCGTTTTGAGACCTTGGCGGGGTGAAAGCCAAATCAGAATTTGATTGTTGACCTTTTCTTAGTGCGAGAACTTCACGGGGTTCAATCAAAACCATTAGAAACTCTGACGCATCGGGATTTTGGGAGTCTTGCTATTATTTCTCTACTACTGGTAACAAAACTACTATTGGCACTTGGTTTTCCCATTTACTTACTTGTTGACCTGCAAATAGGTGAGTACCTCAACTCTTGCCATCGTTTTTTTTTCTTTTGTGTGTGTTAGGTGCTCTGTCTGTTCATGTTTTTGAACTTTTGTTAACCAATATGATTTTAATATTTTTCATCTTCGTCTACAATTCTATTTACCTTGAAGCTATTCTGTAGTTCTATAGTTTAGATATCCAAACATGCCTAAATTCAAAACTTTGATACATACTTATGTGTTCAACATGAATGATTTCAAACCATAATGTTATTTATACCTATTACCTATTGTGCATTCATGCCTTAGATCTTTGTGAGAGATTAATTTGTGCCGAGAATGTGTTCAAAGGAGTTACTTTCTGTTGAATCCTTCATGTACAATATGCTAGAGTCAATTCATGATACCAATATTGTCCCAACTAGGTCTTTCTGTTGTTCGTAAATTCCAATGTTATTATGTGCTCATTGATTGTTTAAGACCGCTGAGATAAATCCCAAAATGGTTTGTCTATTCTTCCTATATGGTCAGCTGGGATAAGTCTTTAGGCCTATTTGACATGCTAAGTTTGGAGTTGGCATGCTTTCACCAACCATGAGTCCTTGTGTTTTTTTTAAGGTTCTGAGCCTTGTGTTACGACTGGTATCTTCCTGGCACTCAATATGTTTAGCTTCTCATGTTCAAACTACGTGATTGTTTCTCCATGTCACTAATCTATTTGTTATTCTGCCTGGCTGCAAGTTAGCTCTAATCATGTCTTCCATAGGCTCTCACGCTTAAGGCTTTTTCTGTATAATTGCTCCTTACTCGTATTCTTAATTAGGAGTAACCTAAATGTCTTTGTTAAGACTCTTATGTCTAAAAGTCCTCTTTAGGTTAATTCTGAACCATGCTCTACTTGAAAATTTTGTTATCTTTGGCTTACTATCTCTTAACTTGTTCCCTAGAAATATAGTTTGTATCTATCATATATATGCTATGTCTGTTGAGACCTTGTGTAACCCTGCCTGTGTGCATTTGGTTTGGATAGTTTCTATTTCTCTATTAGATACAACCTTAAGGGTTAAGTTCTTAGATTTCAAAGTTGTCAAATTGGCCTAGCTTATAGATTGCCACTTGTTATTACGGTTGGTTTGGTACTCAAATGGGTAAAAAGGCAGTTGTTTGGACCTATTTTCTGGGCTAGTTTGGTAATGAGGTTGAAACACATCAACAACCATCTAGAGTGTGGGCCTGCTCATCCACACAAGGTTTCAAGCTTAGATGGAGGCCTAGTAGCGCCACTAGGTATCCTACATTTATGTTGGGCCTGTAGTGATCCTACTTGGGCCTGTGATCATTCTATTGAGCTTGTAATTACGCTATTTGGGTATGTAATAACTGAATGATGGGGAGATTAATAAAAAGGGGGATGAGGCATTCTAACACTAGCATGAACTGGTAAAAAATATGCGTATAGGGTTTAACTGCCTTGTTTGATATTTGTTTTGACGTGCTTTGATTCTACACACTAATAGAAATAATGTCAATAGGAATCGCACCCACTTCACTTAACTTTTCTAATACTGGTGCATTATTCAAAGTATGTTTACATGTCTACCACTGAATGCTTTACATAGCATGTGTATAGGAAGCAAATGATTTTCTTAACCTTTAGACAACATGCCTATAGATACAATAATGCATGCCTTTGATAATACTCATCTAGATACCATTACTATAAGATTTAAAATAATTAATTAGCTGTCTTCTGTTAGTTTTATATTGATTCACTTAGATGACATGCCTATAGGGATAAATTATTATAAAATAAAGTCTAATTATCAATTTTTAGAAATCCTGCCTATAGGATATTGTCACTTGCATAAAACCATTTATGAAATCAACGTTGCTAATTTTGGGCTCTGAAAGCTATCTTACCACCTCATTTCGCAAATAATTTAGATATCATGCCTATATGATTGTAATACCATTAATCTACAACTTCGTTAGACTAAAGTTGAAATCCCGCCTGTACACTGCCGAAAATCAGAATTACCTATAACTCATGCCTATAGGATTTAATAACTATAATGCTTCTCAACTTTGAAATGCGGTTATTGCCTAATCTATTGCATGCATTTGTTGCTTATGTTTGGGGTTTAACTTGAGCCTTCTCTTGCATAGATGTGGAGTCCTATATGTTTTGAATATCCGTTAGTTTTATCATTTTTTAACATCCTAAGTGAAGTCTAGAACGTTCCAATAGTAGGTCAAAATCCTCTTGGACCATAGGTAGAGGAAGGGTAGTGCACACATAGGACGCATCCTAAAATTGAATTAGAGCTTCTTTAATTAAATAACTTTATCATAGTAATCGGGTAGTAGAAGCTGATAGTCTATATCCGCTGAATAATATGAGTAACCCCTACCCTAAGGGAGTTGCAAAGTATTATTTATATTGCACGGGGTGATCCTTCAGGCTAAAACGCTTAGGACACACATTCCTTTTATAAGCTTATTGTTCACACTTAGTCATCAAATATAGAACAACGTAGTTCTGTTCTTGTAACCTCTAAGAGATATATTGATTATTTATATAGTTTAATTCTTAGGTTGTTTTCTTTACACTTGTTTATATAGAACCTTCAACTTCCACAGCTTTCTTCACATATATCATCACCTAGCTTAATTATTCAATAATTTACATAGCGTAAGCATCAGCAAGGACCCATAGTTGTGGACGTCAAAGAGTGCCAACACCTTCTCTTTGAAGTAATTTTATCCCTTACCCGACCTTTGGCGTCGTAAACTAGTCAAATAGAGTTATTTGAAAATAGGTGCGCTAATGCACCGTTAAATCGTTAGGTGGCGCCTCTTCTCTTTTAATGCTCATTTAAAAGAGTTGTCATGCATCGAAGCCCGCTTTCGTGAGAAAACGGGGCACGAAAGCTTGGTGAATCGACTGGAGATTTCGACTGGAGATTTACACTTAGACTCTTACCCTAATGAAGTTGACTTATGTGGATTAACGGATATCTCTGATGACATACCTTCCCTTATTTTCCTTTATTTGTTTAGATTCCTATGACATGTACTCCCCCTACCTTATTTACCTTTATTTACTTGAATTGCTATGATATGTACATCCTCCCTACATTTTCTTCGTCTTGTCTAGGACTGCAATATCATGTCTTTCCCATCCCTATCTCCCTATTGCTTCATTTAATTACGTTCTCGCGCATTTTCGTGAGTTAAACTGAGTTTCCTCTTTTGTCTTTCATTTTTTTCTTTCTTTTGTTTCTCCTATTCACATAATTTACTGTTTTAAGAACTTTCATAATACAAATATATGGAAATGTGTTATTATTTTTGTATAAAGCATGCTTTCAGCATCATACTCCACTCGTGCTTATTATCAACATAGTGGCTCTTGGTGAGTGTCCCGCTTTCTCTAAAAACAACCTTTTGAACTAGAAATGCTTATCTACGGTAGACTAGTCGATCAGTGGTACAGTAGGCGGCCCCGTATCTTTCCCTCTCAAGTTATCCACTTGAGATTACCGGTCTAGACCTTTCTAGAAACCATACTCTAATTCGAAATGTACATGCATCATGCTAAACCTAGTATGAACTAAGAGGTCATTGATGTATCAACCCGCTTAGATAAACCTTGTCCAAAGTCCAATGACATTTCCATAATCCCAAAGGACACCATCATATTATGTGCATTACATGGAGAAAACATGCCAACATGTTGATCATTATTGCGTAAATAGCTGAATCTGGAGGGGGGAAAGGGCTAACTTTTATTTGGTTACAGAAAATGAAGCACAATATCCATAGGTTCGGTATGGTCTAAAATATCCCGCCTTTACTAATTGACTGGTGGAAAGACCTTGCACCCAGTGACAGAAACTTTGTAAGGAGAGTACTTGGTGACCTGCCATCTTTGATAAACATTCGACCAAATAGGGAACTGATCGAGGCTTCTACAATATTCGAGAATAGAGTTGTTTTTTCGATTTAGCGATATATAAATGACTCCTCTCCCGGAAGAAATAGAGGGTTTTGTCGAGTTACCATAGGATAGTCCTGGACTATTGGTGCTAGAGAATTGCACTCCACTTGGTTTTCTGAAGATGTTGGGTTTTAAGAAGGATGATGAATTGGTCTGCCTGAAGAAATCATACATCCCATTTGAATTTCTATATGAGCATTATGGGCATAGAAAATCATATTTCCTTAATCATGATGAGCTAGCCATTACCTCTTTGGGATAGGTGCACCGCTGGGGTTATGTTTTCATAGTCAGTTTTGTGGGTTTGTTGATTTTTTTGATGCAAGGGGGAAGAATTTATACTCGCTTAGACATGGTCACCAAGCCCTAAATGGAGGGTATCAAGGGGAAAAAGTACATTATCATCCCGATGATCTTAGCTGAGATATACCGTTCTTCGGATCAGTGCAAGCATGGGTCCGGATACTTTGAGCGTTTTAATCTCTTCGTACAAGTTTGGCTGCTGGAACACTTTCGGAGGGATGAGTATCTCCAGGACCATCTACGAAGGCCACTTAGTGACTACATAGCCTTTCATCATCCAAAGAAGATAACATTCATTCCAGACAGGTTTGCACAGCCTAGAAATGTTGTAGGCTGGGATGCGTTTCTTTACCAATCTAATCGACGAGCAAGTTCATTAGATGTTTGAATGGTTTCCTAGTAGAGAATTCATCATCATGTCCAAAGAAACTACTCATTTAGTGTTAATTGCACTGCGATGCATTTACCCTTACGCTCCTATAACGGTAACGAGGCAAACTAGAAGGAAACAAGTCATACCTTGGGTTTCAAACATGGTTCGGTATAAGGCAGAGTTCAAAGGGGATGTCATCCATTCAAGTTAGAAGCACAACACATGTGGTGGAACAAAAATATCATCATGGAAGTAGAGACTATTGAACCAAACAAGTATCACGCCGGCCATATGTACTACAATCTCTCATGGTTTGAAGACAACATAACCGGTTGCATCAATTCGGGGGTCAATATGCAAGATAGGATCTTGGATGAGGTGGATAAGGCACGGGTGAAATATAAGAGGCTACGCAAAAGGGTGTTCGATTCCAAACTAAGCAACTGGAGAAACATAAAATGAATATAGAGGCGATCAGAGAATGGAAGAAGATTGCCAATCAATCGACAGAGAGGTTAGAACATCAATAGCATGGATTGATAAAATAGAGGGGAAGATGAGAAAAAAGCTTTGGGATTGTCAAGTCATCTACGATGATAAAGGAGGAAAGCTGGCAAAAGATTACTTGCTATTAGATATGTGAGATCTGGTAAATGTGATTGATGGGGTCAAGTAGACTAAGGTTTGATGCCATTAGTTACTTTATGATTATTATCTTGATTTTTTGAAAGATTGATTTGGCTTATTTTCGCATTAATAGAATGAGGAAAATGTTGGCATGAATTTCCTCTAAGTCTATGTGTCGCTTAGGCCTACCTCAATCACAATGAGGTCCCCAAATTAGGATGCGGATTATTGCATAACCATATGTGATATATGTCAAAATATTACAAATACTCTTCTTACTTCGTCTTACTGACTTAGTTACCTTTTTTTATTCTCTATATTATTCTCATTCCCAAAGGTTGGTTCGTACATTCTGGCATCATCAGCATACCACACTAGATACAGAGGTCCTCCACTTAACGACCCAAAACGTAGAGGCAAAGAAAAAGGGAAGATGGATGATCTAAGTGGTATTAGTAAATACAATGCTACTATGGCCGAGAATGTTGAAATATTCGATAGAAGAAGTACACTAGGAAAGAATGAATTGGTCTTACTTTTGGAGCACAAAATCCTGGAGCTGCAGGGTGAGCTTAAGCATGTCCGAAATGTCACGCCCCAAGCCTAGGGACGTGTGGCTGGCACCCGGTGCAGTACTAGCCCGAGCGAATCACTCTATAACTCATTAATTCTTTTTTTAACTACCATGTACCAACATGGCCATAACTCGTAATGTACAATTGTAAGTGGGCAAATATTATATCAATGAACCATCGTTCCTAAAACATGAATACATATGGGCCGTCAAGACCTCTGACATACTGTACATAATAAACCTATGTCTACTAAGCCTCTAAGATTGTTTGACATCAAATTATGGGGTACCGGCCTACCCATAAGCCTATAGAAAAATTCTGACACGATAACTCATGGACTCGGCTGCACGCGGAATGAAGTAGAGCCTTACCGATCCTTCACTGAATGCTAATCTCGTCTACTATGAGGGCTCCTCAAACTAAGTGTCTATACCTGTACGCATGAATGCAGCGTCCCCAACAAAAGGATGTCAGCACGAATAACGTATTGAGTATGTAAGGCAGAACTGAAACATAAGAGTAAGTCAACTTTAATTAAGGACATGGAAGAAACATAGAGCAAAAGGACTCAACCTCTAAGTCTGGATTACTTTGTAAATCGTGAAATACTCATAGTGTCATGCATATGTGTATGAATGTCATGTCGTGTATAGGTACATATGTTCATAACATCATCAAGCCTCTTAAGGTGTCCCATCACATCATCTCGGCCATTGTGGGAAAATAATCAATGTATACCAGCTGATCAGGTGGTGGTGCGTATATAACGCCGTAACCTTTACCCATATCCCATATACATATATGTACATATATATACGCATATAACTTCATCTGGTGATGAGTTAACGTATATGTATAAATGAATGCAATGGATGAAAAGTACATCAATAAAATCTTTTGGAATGTCATAAGACTATTATGCCTTTGAGTAACATCATGAATTAAACTTTTTCAACTTATGTATTTTTTCGAGACATGCGAACAGATGATAGAATAATAGGACACATGGGAATTCAAGAACATAGACATCTCTAATATTTCTATGAATAGAATCATTTATGGAAATTATGCATTCTCGTTTCGTTTGTACTATATGGATTATGCAAAAAAAAAAAGGGAATATCTTTAACATACCTGAGATTGGATATTACAACAAGATCAACTCTAGATGCATAACACAATACATATCAAGATGTGTGGTTAGTTAGTTTACTGAGTTCAGTCAATCAACTAAACCACAATATCAAACTAGTTGGGGTGGGACGTGGGTGAGTCTTGAAGCAACCTGCTCAAGTGTAATAAACTTACTATTGAAGTGGGAATTTTTTGTGCTAGAATCACCTTAAGTTCCCTTCATCAAGCTCATGTGTTTTTGTTTTTCCTATTTTGTCTAATGCAAAATGATTTGAGTGATGTCAGTAAAGGCAAACTTCTTACCTCAAAGAATTCTACTTAATTTACTTAAGTTCACGTGCCATCTCTCGAAGGCATAGAGAGATAACATTCAATACAAGGACTAGAAAAGTATGAATTAATGCAGCTATCCAGAAACTTTTGCACGAAAAAACATATTTACCAAATTCTCACCGCAACTCACATTCAGAGCTGTTCTTGTAGGTTCTGCGACTGTCCTTACGAGGGCGACCAGTTTCTTTAAATAGAGAAAAATCGAGGGAAATGTTCTTGTTGTATTCTCTAACAATGTGACACCTTGCTTCCTAGTGTATGTGTCACTTAATGGACCATATGGGCTGCCACATTAAGGACTTTTTTAGGCTTATCAAAGATCCTAATAAACTATTCACTAATTATTAATTAACTTGTTATTTCCCCGTTAACCAATAATCAACCAATTGCTCATATAATTAATAGTAATTTCAACTTACTTAATATCACACCTCCTTTTTTGCACCCCGAGGGTATATAAGGGAGTTTTTTCACGTTAAGTAACATTATTCGATATGAGATTATTTAATTAATTTATCGATCAGAGTCGCCACTTGAAATAGTTTATTTGGTGTCCCAAGTCACCGACTTATTTTTTAAGTCTACAAACCAGAAATTCTAGATAAAGAATTTTGTTAACCCGAGAGAAGGTGTTAAGCATTCCCAGATTCAGTGACTCTAGCACGGTCTATTAATGATTATTACTTGGCTTAAATTATCTAATTACTCATTTTTAGGACCTATGTACATTATATTTGCCTTTTACCGCTTTTAATAACTTGATTTATTCGTAATTATAGAATTGAGTTACACAAACGTATACTCATTTCATTTGGCGCATCAAAAATCATGTCACGCGTACGTGTCCATGATTAATCACGATTTATTAAATATTAAGAAAGTTTTGGTCGAAGTTGCGTGAACGCATAACTCGATTCATTTTTAGAACGAAATTCATAATTATATTACGGGAACGTATACATAATCACAATAATAGCTAAATCGAGCCTAAAGCAAAACAACGATTATTTAATATCTAAGTTAATACTAATGAGGGAAATCTACAATTTAATTATGATGACACACCTCAAACCTTCTCTACAAGTGTTAGCTCTTGATCTAATTTTATGAGGGTCATGAATTATGGATTTTGTTTGGTATGGCACACCTCGAAATATTACCCTTTTTAGAGGAAAATTACACTTGATTTGAAGAGCTAAATTTAAATTTGTTCTATTGGAAAGGGATTTAGGCCTAGGCATTTATTTTTGGGTTTAATTGGAAGGTTGAGCTTTGCAGGAAGTTGTATCTGGGCTAAGACGTTGGCCCAAGCGAAACGGAAGAGCCCCAGCAGGCTCTTGCTGTTCCAAAGTTTGGTTTGAATAAAGCTGGCCGATATTGGACCTGAAATAGGCACGCCCAGTCGCTACTTCTCCTAGTTGGGACTTTCCACCCCTATCATTAGTCATTACTCACACATTTACGGCAATAAAAAAAATCAACTTACCTTTAAAGAAAATAAGATATACAATATAACTGTAAATCAACAGTTGATCACATGTTCAAAGAGGGATGGAATTTAAATACTAAACATGATTCAATTACTGAAGATTAATCAATTTAAACATAAAATGATTAATGACAAAAGGTCTTCTGGACTGACATAAAGTCTGGGACTATAGACCAGGCCCAAATCATCTTAGGCCAGTCTCTTACTTTAGGCTAGAAATCCAACCCTTTTTCTATTTGCTAAACAGCCTTTGATTCAACTGAATAGTCTCAAAGCCCCGCACCATTACTTCTTTGTAAAGGCATGACAAAATACATAATTAACCTCCTAATGCATCAATACTAAGGTCTGATTTATTACAATCTTCCAGAATGGAACCAGTAACCTTCAAAAATCAATACATTACAATGAGACTTTACTTACATTTAAGAGCTCAAC
Source organism: Nicotiana glauca (assembly GCA_026770625.1). Classification (NCBI taxonomy): domain Eukaryota; kingdom Viridiplantae; phylum Streptophyta; class Magnoliopsida; order Solanales; family Solanaceae; genus Nicotiana; species Nicotiana glauca. The sequence goes on along the minus strand of MU757412.1, from coordinate 112,011 downwards.
TATTACAAATTACTATAGCTAATATCATGCGGGTACCTGACTTCTTTTAGACATGACTTATCCATTAGAGCTTGGTTTTGTTAAGACAACTTGATTTCCTCTTTCTAGCTTTGAACCTGCTGATTTGGCCAACCAGTGACCAAATCTGCAGGCAACAGCTTACAGCCAAACAAACAAATAAAGCAAAATAATGGTTTTGAGTAAAGAGGAAGTTGTCAGATAAAAGAAAAAGGAAAGAAAGAAAGTATAAACAACACACCGTATTAATTACCAAATTTCAAATATGGGGATCTAACATGTTATATTACCAATGCAACAAAACTAAAGTAAACAAATAAACAATGCTAACCCTATACAAGGAAACAAATACTCATGATATAAAAACAGAGAGACAATGGATCACTCGTTTAAGAAGGCAAGTTTTCAATATGGTTGCAATTTCTGTGATAAATCCAGCAAGAAAACACAGATATATAAAACTGGCAAGAAAGAAACACTTATATTTCATCTTTAAACTCCATTTACAAATATTTAAACATGGAAGAATATATGTACCTTGAACAGCAATAGAAAAATAGCAAGCAAGACGAAAGGAAACTACTGAAAACTTGAGAAGAAAGGAAACAACTAAGTAAACCAACACAGCTATATCAACCAAATAGAACCTAGATTTTGAACCAAGTCCAATCAGCTTCCGAACCCCGAATCCCAGCTAAATCACCCAAGAAAGCCCTCTATTTCAAACCATTTTTAGATTGTGAAGACCAAAAGGAAGATGTTTTGGAATTTCCTAAGATTTCTGAAATCTAATCTTTTTAGAAAGAAGAAAGAACTTTTTATAGTAAAATGATGTTGAATGTTTCTTTCAGAACTTTTAGGCAGAGAATAAGGCTGGATTACTTGTATATGAATGATGGGGGAATGTTTCCTTTTATAGAATGCACAAAAATGCATCAAAAAGGAATATTCTGACCTAATTTTGAAACTGCTGAATAATACAATATTTTTCATACAACCGTCTGTTCTTTTCTCTTATCCAATACTAGCATTCTTGCTAAGGATAGGGACAATTGCCCTAAATACTAAAACCTTCTAATTTTAGCCTATGTAAAAGTCTATTTTTAGCCCTTAAATTACTGCCTATTTCAACTTTACCCTAGGTCTAATTTTAAACCAATTACAACCATTTTAGGCTTCTAGCCAGGTGATTAAATTGCCTAAGGGTATTGCATTTCAATTTCTGAAATTAAATCAAGATTTAAATGGTTGTTCAAAGGATCAAATATGAGCTTAACATCAATTCAACTTAAGTAATCAAAACATGTAGGCAATCAAACTCAGATTCAAAAAGTTTTCTCAAACTTAGCCTAATTTTAAGTAAGTCCAAGCTGAATCAGGCTAAAGCTGAATTAGGCAATAAATTATCGTAAATTATATCCTAATTAATTCAAGGTATGCTGAAAACTAACTTGAGAGAAGAATAATCATGAGAGGAATGTAAAAAGCAGAAACTAAACAAACAAAATTATCAGAAACTAAACATGCCAATTAAATCCCTAACGATGAAATCTAAACAATGAAACTATCAAACAGAAAAAGGAGAAAATAACCTAAATCATGCAACTAATCAAAGGTAATTAATAGAAGAAAGGAGTGTCAGACCTCATTTTTCAGGTTACACCCCGTGAAGGGTATAATAAGGAGTTTTTTCAATTGAAGGACAATCGAAATAGGATCTGTTTATTAAGGATTAAGAGTCGCCACTTAGGAGATTTATAGTGTCCCAAGTCACCGGTTTAGATCCCGAATCGAGGAAGGGTTTGACTCTGTTCAACAGTTGCGAACCAGAAATCTGGATAAGAAATTCTATTAACCCGGGAGAAGGGGTTAGGCACTCCCGTATTCCGTGGTTCTAGCACGGTCGCTCAACTGTTGTATTTATTTTTATCTGGTTTCCCCATATGTTTTACTTTTGCATGCTTTTTATTGGTAGTCTGCTTTCGTATTTATGGATTGTTTTTTTATAATACTTGCAACGTCACGAAAATGCACCTCGAACCACGCCATACCAGTACGCCCGTGGCTTTTGGTTCATATCAGTTCCGCTGAGATTTGGATTTGGGTCACATAAATGTGCACCCGAATTTAGGAAGGTAATCTTATTAAAATCGCGCTTAAAGGACTAACGTGTTGATATCTTTTGGGAAAGGCCGTGAAATTTGCTAAACGGCTCATCCCGATTTTTAAGTATATTTGTATAACATTTATTGAGGGCCCCCCGTACATTTTTATTCCAATGCGAAGCTTATCTCATTTATTTTTATTAAAAGCCAAGCCTAAAGTGTGCTATATTTTCTAATATTATTTTTGTCTTATTGAAATAACAAGCCATTCTGCCCAGCTATTATTTATGCTATTTATTTACTTATGTACAGACCCCATTGTGTTTTGGGCCTTGAACTCAGGCCAGTGAGGAAACAAAGCAAAGTTGTGAGTGAACACTCATTTTTGGGCCCAGTGTATATGCATTAGCCCATTACAGTAGGCCACAGGGCCAAAGTTACTAAGTACAGGCCCATTTGCCTGAGCCCAGCCTATGTTATGATAACGAATTCAAAACAGACCCTGAAATTAGTAATGAATTAACGAAATTATTACAGCTACCGTATTACCCGTTGCATTCACTGTTGTCCTATCAGCCTTGATTTTATTTGTGTTGCTTTGTCTAATTTAAATTCTATAACTAAGCTTTGTATAACCGAGTATTAAACTATCACCTTGACAGATTTTTACAGTTGTGATTGTTATTGATTACTATCCATAAGTTCTGATTATTAAATCCTTTACTTTATAACAGGACCTCAAAAGCCTAGTCGCTAAAGTAAAACCAAAACTGTATTTATATCAATTTAAGATCATATTCACAATCTATCAAATCATGACCAATTGAGCTTAACATATATTATCTATTCTTATTTTTAGATTCTGCAAGTTAAAAGGTCAAAAATAGTTGATACCTAATAGTGAACAAAATCTGTGAATCAACTCTTATTTCCTTTTCGTGTGAGGTCTGATTTTATTGTTTAACATATCACAAATATTTTCTAAAATTCAACAAGTATAGAATCAGATCTAGTTTAATTATAGGTATTAACCTATGTATTTACCTAAGTTTCAACTAATACTACACTTAGCAATCCACATCAGTTCAGTACAGTCCATTACAATCCATTACAGTTCTAGGTTATCACTAACGAATACAAATCTCTATTTCGTGTTTATATGATACTTATCAAAAGAAAAATAACAGATACAACTATATACAACACGAATCACGAAGTTTAGATTTTCATTGCTTCAATTCTAGAATTCACGCCACAAATGAATAGATGAGTACCTGGAAAGCGAAAATGACCAATGAGAACTAGAAATTCAGTAGCAAAAATAGGAAGCAGCAACGAACACCAGCAACAAATACACACAGCAACACAGCTTCAATCAACACCAGATTTGATCACCACAACCAGGAATCCAATCGAAAACCAGTAAAATACCCACAGCCAACACGATTCGACCGAAAACCAACAAAATAACCACAGCGAGCACAAATCGATCAATAAAATCAGCAAAGATCAACGAAATTTCTAGTGTTTTTAAGAGATTTCTAGGGGTTTTTTTAACGGAAAGGGTTGGGGAATTTGAAGAAAAACTAGGGTTTCCAAACTTGCAGAATTCTAACATTTCCTAAGGTTCAAAAAACTTGCCTAACTTCAAAATCTGTTTAAATGAGACCCCAAAGGGTCTATTTATAGATTTATTTTTGGAGGAAAACTCTAATTTTATTATTTACAGATTAGTCCCTTTTTTATTTCAATTTTACCTTTCAGTTTTCATTAACTAACAAATTAACTACTCATATTTATTAAGAATCACAGGAATTCCCCACTCTAGAAGCTTCTATCCTAATGTATTTTCCATTTTAACCCCACTTCGTTAGGGAATCTACCAAAATATAATTCCTATATGCCTAAATTGCCCTTAATCCTCTATATTTATTACAATTAAACTATTTTTATTTCTCAATTTTACCCCTACTGCTTAAGCTTTATTACCAATGACCCTTTTTGTTTCCCAAATTTACCCCTACTACTTATCATTTATTACTAATAACCCTTTTTGGTTTCCAATCCTGCCCCTACTCCTTAACATTAATTACCCTATGCCCTTCCTATTTTTATACCCTTATGCCCTGAACTTGAATTTTATTTATAAACCCAAACTAATATTAATTTTCTGAATCTAACTACTGATTATTACCCAAATTAACTAGTTATCGACCAGCTATTACAAATCAAACAAGTTTTTTTTTTTACAATCGAACAAAGGCTTTAGCATATCAAAATTGACTAAACAAATTAGCAAAATTTAATTAACTCAAACAATGTGAAACAAACAGAACAAATTATTTTTTTTTAAATCTTAATTAAGATCTAACTTGCTAACCTTAAACTAATGTCAACAGTTAATACAGCAAACTATCAAAAGCTTTTATTCAATTATCTTTTATCTTTTATTTTTCAAGTTTCACACAGTATTGATCTTTTAAACGAACAAGAGCAACTATCAGATCTAGCAAAGAACCCAGAAAACATTCATGCAAACAAAATAAAAACAAATCAATCACAAGAAAGGAAGAAAGAATACTTAGCTTTTGTTTTCCTTGCTATTTTCTACCATTTTTATACGAGGTTCCCGTGTTTCTTAGGGCTACTAGGCCTTTTGAACTTCTGCTTTGAGTTTTTTTAGGGTATTAGTTATTTCGAACCCAAGACTGGTTGAAAAAAGCGGTCTAAGAAAAGGAAGGGGTTATTTGGGACATTCTTGGGCTAGGGTTGTTTCAAAGTTGCTCGCCGGAGTTAGGGTTCCGGCGAGGCCTTTTTGTATATTTGATCAAAACAGGATTGATTTGAGAGAAAAGAGATAGAGGGGGTGAAAGAGGGTTTGAAGAGGGTTTGATGTGTAAAGAACGGTCAGAGAAGACGAGGTGGTGTTTCTCGCCGGTAGGGTTTCGGCGGGATTTGGTGGCGGCTTAGGTGAACGGTGAAAGGGCAAGGGAACAAAGGGTGGCTAGGGTTGATAATAAACGAAGGGGGTGAAATGAATACAATACACAGCATAGTGTATTGATATATTGAATATGTGATGGTGCATCTAAGCTGTTGGATTAAATCAAATGAATGGCCAGGATTCACTGACCCTCACACGACGTCGTATGATTAAATGAAACCTTCAATTTCATCTGTTGGATGAACTAGATAGACGGCTCTGATTGATTCTACTAAACGATGTCGTTTGGATTAGTAACGGGGTTGATCTGTAACCATTGGATCAGACATTATCAATGGCTTGGATTGATTCTTATTAAACGATGTCGTTTGGTATTCAACTGGGCAAACCAGATGGGTTGGGCAGGTATTTCAGTTCTTTTGGGCTGTTATTTGGCCCAATTGCCCATTACCCAATTTGTACTTAGTATTACATTTTACCTTATTGTATTTCTTCATTTTTTTGTATTTTTTGTATATTATTTACCTTTGGTATTTTTTGTATTTTAATCTTTTTTATATTTTCTGCATATTTCTACTTGTATTTATTTTGATTTTATTAAAATTGCTAAACCAATTACTTCTATTTTTTAGTATTTGGAATTTCTTTAAATTATAAAAATGCATTAACACCTACTGTATGATTTTCCTAAATGCATATGCATATTTTTATATTTTTAACATGAATTATTATACAACCAATTGCAACAAAAATGCAACAAATTTCACAAAACTATAAAATCACTTTATTTTAGATTTTTAGGAATAAATTGCTTAGGGCAAAAATCACGTGCTCACAGCTGCCCCTCTTTGTTCGAAAACACGAAAAGTTTTCGTGCAAAGACAAGTGAGCAGTAATGAGGGATTTTTGCCCACTCGCATATTCCAGGTGAAGCGTTTTGAAAAAGTTTGACCGCACCCTGCTTCAAAGGTTGCCTACATATCCTCTGCTAAACAAGAATCAGGTCAGTGTAGTTCTGGAGTGTCTGGTAGCTGGCACTACCAGTGAGGCTGTGATTTTGCTATGATTATTGCTTTTACCGTTGCTGATCCCCTTATTACATCGGGTTAAATCAAAAGAATCTATTCTAAATCATGCCCTATAACTACGGACAATCCTATCTGCTGCTTGATATCATGTGTTTCTCGTATTGCCTTGATCTTGCATCTTGCAATCCTTCCTTCATGTTGCCTTGATTACGCGTCCATTCTTCATGTGGACCCCTGCTCACGAACATTTGAAAATGTATTCCCTCATTCTCCAGGTGGGTTCCTGCTATCTTCTGAGACGTGCTCCCTTGTTCTCCAGGTGGGTACCTGCTTGCAATACTTGAAAAGTAATCCCTTGTTCTTCAGGTGGGTGCCTGCTTACTAGCTTGCGAACGTACTCCCTTATTCTTCAGGTGGGCTCCTGCTTGCTATTGCTTGAAATATATTCCCTTGTTTTTCAGGTGGGCGCCTGCTTGTTGAAATTGAAACGTATTCCTTTGTTCTTCAGGTTGGTGCCTGATTACCGAGATTGAAATGTATTCCCTTGTTCTTTAGGTGGGTGCCTGCTTACAACTTGCTTGAAATATATTCCCTTGTTTTTCAGGTGGGCGCCCGTTTGTTGAAATTGAAATGTATTCCCTTGTTTTTCAGGTGGGCGACTGCTTGCGATTACTTTGAAAAGATATTCTCTTATTCTTCAAGTGGGCGCCTGCTTAAAAGATATTCCCTTATTCTTCAGGTGGGTGCCTGCTTGCGATTACTTTGAAAAAGATATTCCCTTATTCTTCAAGTGGGCGCCTGCTTGCAATTACTTTGAAAAAGATATTCCCTTATTCTTCCGGTGGGTGCCTGCTTGCAACATACAAAACAAAGAAAATTTTTGCCCCAGTTTGATAACTGGGTGCATGACCTTACTGAATATTAACTTGCAATAAAATTATGCTATACTTCCCTTATTTTTCAGGTAGGCGCCTGATTCCGACCTTTGAAAAAAAATATTCCCTTATTCTTCAGGTGGGCACCTGCTTGTTGAAATTGAAAAAGTATTCCTTTGTTTTTCAGGTGGGCGCCTGCTTGCGATTACTTTGAAAAGATATTCCCTTATTCTTCAGGTGGGCGCCTGCTTGCAAACTTTGAAAAATATTCGCTTATTCTTCAGGTGGGCGCCTGATTGCGATTACTTTGAAAAAGATATTCCCTTATTCTTCAGGTGGGCGCCTGCTTGCGATTACTTTGAAAAAGATATTCCCTTATTCTTCAGGTGGACGCCTGCTTGCAACATACAAAACAAAAAATATTTCTGCCCCAGTTTGATAACTGGGTGCATGACCTTACTGAATATTAACTTGCGATAAAATTATGCTATACTTCCCTTATTTTTCAGGTGGACCCCTGATTGCGACCTTTGAAAAAAAATATTCACTTATTCTTCAGGTGGGCGCCTGCTTGTTGAAATGGAAAAAGTATTCCCTTGTTTTTCAGGTAGGCGCCTGCTTGCGATTACTTTGAAAAGATATTCCCTTATTCTTCAGGTGGGCGCCTGCTTGCGAACTTTGAAAAATATTCCCTTATTCTTCAGGTGGGCGCCTGATTGCGAAAATTTGTGCTCCTTTGTTATCCACATTGGTCACATTCACTTTAAAGTGATTAGTAAGAATTTGAATCTTTTGTCCCTGTTCTAATCAAAGAACAATTTATTAGTATAAAACAGTTGTTAGCCGATGGCATTCTTGTTGGCCTTGCTCCCACATTTGAACTTGCTCCATCTGGCTCTTTTAAACTTGTATTGCCTCGCCATAATTTCTGGCTATCTTTGAAAATTTCCTGACCCCGCTGACCCAACTGTTTTCCTTGTGTCCCTCTCTTGTTGTTTTCTTTTTCTTTCTTTTGCTTTTCCCTCCAAATATCTGATTACCATATGTCCTTCTTGTTTCAAGTGTCCTTTGAGGAATTACAATCTTATTGTGCCATATAACTGAGAAGCTGGTAGTTAGCTTTGACTGACAATGTCTTATAGACAGATTCCAAGAAAGATGAAATGCAATGCCCTCGAAGTTTTGAGGGTAGAAATACTTTTAAAAGATAAAAAAAAAACGAGACTTATCTGAGTGGGAAGGCTGATTCCTTTTATCATGCCATACATTTGGATTAACCGACCCAGTCTGTCCAACCAACAACTATCAGTTACCATTTTTGCCAACTTCATTTCATTACCCGATTTTCAACAAAACCCAAACTTTGCTTGATTTGCCACTTTTCAACCATAAATTTCTTTCTCACTTTCGCCTTATGGTGCCCGTGAGGGTTTTCACCAATAAGACTCTCTCATTTTTATTTCCCTCAGACCACATCGCCTTATGGTGCCCGTGAGGGTTTTCACCAATAAGACTCTCTCATTTTATCTCTCTCAACTCACATCGCCTTACGGTGCCCATGAGTGTTTTCACAGATAAGACTCTCTCATTTTTTATATCTCTCAACTCACATCGCCTTATGGTGCCCGTGAGGGTTTTCACCAATAAGACTCTCTCATTTTTGGTCTTTCATTTTCTGGTACCAGAGTGTTGTCCATAACATGATCCACCTTACCTGCTTATATTTACATTCCTTAAAATCGATCAGAAGGTCTTTCTTTGGACCGTAATATGGCTTTTGGATGGGTTTAGAAAGAAAGGTATAAAGGCTCAAAATTTTCAACGTGGGTTCAAGGATTACAACTTTCGGAATCATATCTCCCATAACAAACATAACTTCTGCCCCAGTTTCAATCTTTAGGGGATTCTTGGATTTTCTTTCTGTTATGACTGAACCTCAGTGAGGCTGCCTGCGTACCCTTTCGGGATCAAGTCAAAACGTAGTTCGGATCATAGAATCGCTTCATTGTTGCGATGTTTCCTTCCTCCCATTCTTCTTCTTTTCATTTTTCTTCTTTCTTTTTTTTTCTTTTCTTTTCCTTCTTTTTTTTCCTTTTTTTCTTCTTTATCTTTTCTTCTTTTCCTTTTCTTTTTTTTCTTCTTCTTTTTTTTCTTTTCCATCCTTTTCCTTTCTCTTTTTTTCTTTTCCATCTTTTCCTTTCCCTTTTTTTTTCTTTTCTTTGACATTTCATCATTCAATCTTTGACTTTGTTGTTGATTCCGAAAAAGGGATATGAAAGAATAAAGTAATAAGGCTCAAAGGGATAGCAATGGATAAAGTGTTTGGATAGCGAAACAAAATGCCTTCATCATTTCAATTTCAAGAATATGACAAATACGATTAGATACATGAAGATAAAGAAATCATACATAATATCTTTTGACTGCGTCAGAATTGATGGCGATTTCTACACACTTTCCTTCCACATCTGTTAGATATAATGCTCCATTAGACAACACTCGTGATACAACAAATGGCCCTTGCCAGTTGGGAGCCAACTTTCCTTTGGCTTCTGCCCAATAGGGTAGTATACGCCTTCATACCAATTGTCCGACTTCAAATTTTCGTGGACGCACTTTCTTGTTATAAGCTCTGGACATTCTTTGTTGATATAACTGTCCATGATATATTGCTGCCAGTCTTTTCTCATCAATCAAGCTCAATTGTTCTAACCGGGCTTTGACCCATTCATCATCATCAATTCCTGCCTCCGCAATGATTCAAAGGGAGGGTATTTCAACTTCCGCGGGTATTACTGCTTCCGTGCCATACACCAATGAATAAGGGGTTGCACCTACCGAAGTGCAAACGATAGTGCAATATCCCAGCAAAGCAAATGGTAATTTCTCATGCCATTGTCTCGATCCTTCTACCATTTTTCGAAGAATTTTCTTAATGTTCTTATTGGATACTTCAACTGCTCCATTCGCCTTAGGACGATATGGTGTGGAATTGCGGTGCGTAATTGTAAACTTCTGACATGTCTCTGCCATCAAATGACTGTTAAGGTTGGCATCATTATCCGTAATAATCACCTTCGGAATTCCGAACCGGCAAATGATGTTTACATGCACAAAATCAACCACTTCCTTCTTGGTTACTGCCTTGAATGTCTTTGCCTCCACCCATTTAGTAAAATAGTCAATGGCAACCAGAATAAACCTATGCCCATTAGATGCTGCCAGCTCTATTGGCCCAATGACATCCATACCCCAAGCAACGAAAGGCCATGGTGCCAACATTGTATGCAACTCATATGGTGGAGAATGAATTAAGTCTCCATGTACCTTGAATTGATGACATTTGCGCACAAAGCTAATGCAGTCCCGTTCCATAGTAAGCCAGTAATATCCTACTCTAAGGATTTTCTTTGATATCACATACCCACTCATATGTGGCCCACAGACTCCTGCATGTACCTCGGCCATAATCGTTGTAGCCTACCTTGCATCTATACATCTCAACAAACCGAGATCTGGGGTACTTTTATACAAAACTCCCCCGCTAAAGAAGAATCCCCTTACCAATCGTCTGATAGCTCTCTTCTGATCCCCTGTGGCCTGTGCCGGATATACCCCATTCTGAGATATTCTTTAATATCATGGAACCATGGCTCCCCATCGAGTTCCTCTTCTACTGTATTACAATAAGCATTTTGATCACGAACCTGAATTTGCAACGGGTCCACATAAGCCTTGTCCGGATGATGTAGCATTGATGCCAAAGTGGCCAAAGCATCTGCTACTTCATTGTGGATTCTTGGAATGTGCTTGAATTCTATGGACTGAAACCACTGACATAGCTCATGTAGACACTGCCAATATGGTATGAGTTTTAAATCTCGAGTTTCCCATTCTCCTTGGATTTGATGTACCAAAAGATCCGAGTCACCCATGACCAAAATCTCTTGGACACCCATATCTATAGCCATTCTCATCCCCAAAATACATGCTTCATACTAAGCCGTATTGTTGGTGCAAAAGAAATGAAGTTGAGTGGTGACAGGAAAATGCTGACCCATTTCTAAAATAAGCACTGCTCCAATTCCGACGCCTTTATTGTTAGCAGCCCCATCAAAGTATATCTTCCAGCCAGGCTTTTCATCTTGTTCCAATTCTTCAATACTCATTGCTTCTTCATCAGGAAAATATGTTTCAGCGGTTCATATTCGTCATCAACTGGATTCTCTGCTAAGTGATCGGCAACTGCTTGTGCTTTCACCACAGTGCGGGTTACGTAAACAATATCAAACTCTGTGAGCAAGATTTACCATTTGGCGAGCCTCCCTGTGGGCATGGGCTTCTGAAAGATGTACTTCAATGGATCCAACTGGGAAATGAGATAAGTGGTATAGGCTGACAAATAATGTTTCAACTTCTGTGCCACCCATGTCAAAGCACAACACGTCCGCTCCAATTGAGTGTACTTTACCTCGTAAGATGTGAATTTCTTGCTGAGGTAGTAAATTGCTTGCTCTTTCTTCCCTGTAATATCATGCTACCCCAGTATGCAGTCAAAAGAATTGTCTAATACAGTCAAATAAAGGATCAGAGGTCTTCCTGCCTCGGGCGGAACCAATACAGGCAGATTGGCCAAATATTCTTTGATTCTGTCAAATGCATCCTGGCACTCATCTGTCCATTTAACTGCGGCATCTTTCTTTAATAGTTTAAAAATAGGCTCACACGTTGACGTAAGCTGAGCAATGAACCTACTGATACAATTCAACCTGCCAAGCAGACTCATTACTTCTTTCTTGCTCTTCGGCGGAGGTAATTCCTGGATGGCTTTGATTTTAGACGGGTCCAACTCAATACCACGTCGACTTACCACAAACCCCAACAACTTCCCTGATGGCACCCCAAAAGCACATTTTGCTGGATTGAGCTTGAGATTGTACCTACGAAGCCTTTGGAAAAACTTTCTCAAGTCTTTAACATGATCACACTGCTTTCTGGACTTGATAATTACATCATCCACATAAACTTCAATCTCCTGGTGTATCATATCATGGAACATGGTGGTCATTGCCCTCATGTATGTTGCCCCTGCATTTTTCAGTCCAAACGGCATCACCCTGTAATAGTATGTTCCTCACGGTGTGATGAATGCCGTCTTTTCAGCATCTTCCTCATCCATCAGAATCTGGTGGTAACCCGCATAACAATCCACAAAAGAGCCGATCTCATGTTTGGCACAATTGTCAATCAGTATGTGGATGTTTGGCAATGGAAAATTATCTTTTGGACATGCCTTGTTAAGATCCCGATAATCCACGCATACCTTGGTCTTTCTATCTTTCTTTGGAACAGGCACAACATTGGCTAACCAGGTGGGATATTTGGTAACTCGTATAACTTTTGCCTCAAGCTGCTTATTGACTTCCTCTTTTCTTTTCACACTGATGTCTGTCTTGAATTTTCTCAGCTTTTGCTTGGCAGGCGGGCATTCCGAATAAGTAGGCAATTTGTGAACCACCAAATTAGTACTCAGACCTGGCATATCATTATATGACCATGCAAATATATCTTTGTATTCATGCAACAGCTTTATCAATTCTTCCCTTAGTGAGGCTTCCAAATGAACGCTTATCTTTGTTTCCTGAACATTTTCCTGATTCCCCAGATTAATGGCTTCTGTCTCATTCAAGTTTAGTTTGGGTTTTTCCTCATATTGACTCAACTCTTTTCTAATTTCTTCCAAAGCTTCCTCATCATCATATTCCATCTCATTATCACATTCGATTTCTTGTATTACTATTTGATTATCAAGACTAGGCCGGGAATTCCTCATGCACGACACATCATTGAAATCAACATAAAATGGACTGTACAAGAAAAAGAAAAATAAAATAAGTCTATTAGGAATGGAGGGAGAAAAAAATTGCATTTCATAAAAATTCGAAAGATAACAAGGTTTGACACATCCGATTGGATGGAACATAGAAATCTGTATTACAACCTTGAAATAAAACAGATTTAAAAGTAAAAACAAAAGCTAACTACCACAACTCCCTTCTAGTTGGAAAAGGAGTAGCTTCCCAGTTATTCAACTTGGCCCGGGATCCAACAAATTGGACATCCATTTTACTTGTGCCTTCAGCCACTTCTACCATATCTACCTCTTCAAATAACTTTTCAAATCTTTCAAATATCTCCCTGTCAGGCCTTATATCCGCTAAGTTGGGCATTACTGTCGCGGGACGCCTCTTTGTACCAGACCTGACGAATGAACGGGAGAGGCGAGGGATAGGCTTAGGGAGGGTCCATCCTTTCTTCTTCAGTTTTCGGGCTCTCTTTATATCAGCAATGGTTGGCTTAAAGCCCAACCCAAAAGTGTCAATGTTCCCGGGAAGAGATACCGATTGTGTAATACCCTGTAATGCAGCTCCCAATCCCTTTCCACGAAGAAACCCATTTTTCAACATCTCCGTGGCAACCATAACTGATGTAGAAGCTACCTTTGGCATAGGCAAGTGCTCGCCCTCCGGAAATTTAGCTACTGATACAGTATCTACCACTTGGTACACCTAGGGACCTTTATCGTCCTCAACCTCTTCAAAAGGAGTGATAGTGTAGCAAGAATTATCTTCGCCATGGACCACCATTTCTTGACGGTCCCACTCGAATTTTACCATTTGATAGAGTGAGGATGGCACAGCCTTCGCCACATGGATCCATGGCCGACCCAGTAGAAGATTATATGATACAGCAACATCCAAGACTTGAAATTCCATTGTAAACTCTACCGGCCCGATGGTAAGTTCTAGCACAATGTCTCCAACAGTACTCTTTCCACCTCCATCGAATTCATGCACACAAATGTTGTTCTTGTGGATTCTTTCATTATCATTCTTGAGCTTTCCCAAAGTAGACAAAGGACATATGTCGGCACTCGACCCGTTATTAATAAGCACATGGGTCACTACCGAATCTTCACATTTCACGGTAAGATACAAAGCTCTATTATGTTCTGTTCCTTCTACCGGTAATTCATCATCTGAGAATGTCACCCTGTTCACCTCAAAGATTTTGTTTGCAATTTTTTCAAGATGATTCACTGTAATCTTCTCATTCACATGAGCCTCATTCAAAATTTTCATTAATGCGCCACGATGTTCATCTGAGTGAATTAGCAGGGACAATAGAGATATTTGTGCTGGCGTCTTTCTAAATTATTCTACTATCGAGTATTCCTGCGCTTTCATTTTCTTCAAGAATTCCTCGACCTCCTCCTCAGTAACAGCTCTATTTATAGCAGCCGAATTATCTTTGGTGAGTTTTGCTTTTCTTAATTCTCTTGGAGCAAAGCACCTCCCCGACCTCGTCAATCCGTGGGTTTCATAAATTTCATCTTTAATCTCTTTCCCTCGATACATGACAGTTACTTTGTTGTAATTCCATGGTACAACTTTAACATTCACAACGGGCATTTGAGTAACTGGTTTGATAATGACCGGCTCTATTTGGTCCCCTTTCACTGTCAACACAGGTTTTGCACTTGCTCCTGGAACTATCACCTTCCTTGGTTCGGGCTCTGTTACCACCAATGGCTCATTCATTCTCTGCTTAACTGTGATCACCGCTTTCTCGCCCATTGCTTTCTCCTCTATCTTGCCTTTGCTTGCCTTAATCATCATTACAGTTTGAGAAGGCTTTTTGCAATATCCTCTTTGCAGCAACTCTATCATATGAGCTTCATGATGCACAGGTAGGGGGTTTTGTGTAATATTAGGAGCCTCGTGAGCTTGGATTTCAATTCTTCTGGATTCAATAAGCTCTTGTATTGCAGTTTTTAGATGCCAACACTTTTCGGTGTTGTGTCCGGGAGCTCCTGAACAGTACTCACAGCTAACAGACTGGTCCAGGTTCCTTGGTGGTGGGTTAGGGATTTTGGATTCAATGGGGTTCAGGATTCCGAGCTGCCTCAGTCTATGAAACACACTGGTATATGAATCTTCTAATGGAGTAAAAGTTTTCTTCTTTTGCATCCTATCATTCCTGACACCGAAATTAGGACGGAAGCCTGTTCCAACGGGGTTTTTATATGTTTTGGGTGGTGGATATGTATTCTGGGTGTGGTAGGTATTATGAGGTGCTGGTGCTCGCCATGGCGTAGGCGATGGTGGGTAGGTTTGAGCATGGTGTACAGAAAATTGTGGAACAGGGGGAGGGTAGTAGTGTTGCGGTGGGCATATGGTGCTGGTGAGTAGGGCTGATGATGTGAGCGAGGTTGATGATAGTAAGGAAAAGTACCCCTGGACCACGTCCTACATTGCACAACAGCCACCTCTTCTTTCTTCTTCTTTCCCATGACCCCTCCAGTACCCGTCCGAATGGCCTAAGTTGTAGCTTTTATCACTGAGTAACTCATGATCTTATTAGTCTTTAAACCTTCTTCTACCATACTTCC
>MU757412.1:56781-94289 GCA_026770625.1 Nicotiana glauca | reverse complement strand
GGAAAGTCTATCAGGAACAATCTCCAAATTATACTGGAAGTGATTAGCAAAAGCCTGGGCTAAGTCATCCCAAGTAAACCAACGATTGTGATCCTGCCTCGTGTACCACTCTAAGGCAGATCCGCTGAGACTCTGGCTGAAATATGCCATTAGCAATTCATCATTTCCACCGGCACCCCTCATTTTACTACAAAAGCCTCTCAAATGTGCCACTGGGTCGCCATGACCGTCGTAGAGATCAAATTTTGGTAACTTAAAGCTTGCCGGTAGCTACACCTCCGAGAATAAACACAAGTCTTTATAAGCTACACTCACTTGGCCCCCAAGGCCCTACATATTCTGGAAAGACTGTTCAAGACTTTTCACTTTATGAATCATTTCTTCTTGTTCGGGTTCTTTAGAGCTTCCTCTTCCTCAGATATATCAATGAGAGGAGTGTAAGGATAAGGCTCATGATGTCTAAAGGTTGGTTCTGGTGGATAATAGTGGTTTTCTTGGGTATGGAATAGAGGTTCACTTGTAGACTTGTGTAATGTGGCTGGTGGAGGAGCCACATACACAGGAGCAACTGGAGGTGGTGGGGGTGGGACCTGTTTTGGTAGTGGAGGAGGTGGTGGTGTTTGTAAGGTAGTTGCATAGTAAGGTGGATACGTAGGGTACGCCGGAGATGAATTTACGGTAGAAGGGTCTTGTGTTCCGACTGGTGGAGGAACATAAACAGGATTGGTTGGGTATGTGGGTAAAGGTTGTCCTTTCACCCAGGCCTGGTACATTTCGGCCATCTGCTGCTTAAGCTTGTACATCTCTTCTTTCATAGCAATTACTTCTACCACCTCATTATCCCTAGCCGGGTCCACAACTGTAGCCTCAATTTCTTGGCTAATTGCTTTCGTCATGTCTTTAGAGCGAGTATTGTACTAATGGGTTGCCAGAATGCCAACAGCTAAAAACCACATGTCTGGACTTAACAACAATGCTTTGTTAGTAGTTAGTCCATTATTGATTAAATAATCGCACGTTGGGAGCACAGACATATTTACACAATTTTGTTCAGCCGTATGCGTCATCCCGACTTTCTTCACTATGGCTTTTCGTTCATTTTTGTCTTTTCTTGCTTTCTTTTGCTATGGCTTTTCCTTCACCATTTTTCTTTCTTTTCTTTTCTTTTCCCTTTTTATTATGTAAATATTGATCCTATAAATTTTCCTATCGCGTATGTGTTTGAAGAAAATAAAAATAAATGCACAAATACAGATTTTTGGGAATTTTCAAATTTATTAATAGCCAACAACAATTACAAAGCTAGAANACAAATTGCATCCCTCGAAGAAATCTACTCCGGCTTTACAAGCTGTCAGGGCGCGAAAGACATCAGCTAATATCATATGTGCCAAAGTTCTATTATCTTGAGTGAGAAGAGTACTGACAATTCCGGCTATTCTTATATCAATATTCCCATCTTTCCTTGGAAACTATTAAACCCAAGAAGGCTACCATGAAAGCGATACGTCTGTGCTCCTCCCATTTTACTCGATTTGCTTTGCTATAGATCTTGTTTCCTAGGTTGTTAAAGCCTCCGATATGACCATATCTATGTTATATGAATTTTATAGTACAAAAACCATTCGCCAAATCTTCATTATGAACATTCCGGGCTATTTTCAAGGAATCTAGAAATCTGTGAACGGTAACAGCTCTTGGAGCAACCAAGTATTTGTCCTTCAGGGGAACCTCATCTTTCCCAATGTAACTGGCAACTTCCTCTAATGTCGGGGTAAGCTCGAAGTCCGAGAAATGAAATACGTTATGTGATGGATCCCAACAAGTAACCAAGGCTCTGACAATATCTCCTCGAGGTACAATATCAAGCAACCCAGTAAGACCTTTCAAGTATTTCTTGACTTCGTCTTGTCCATCTTTACCCAGATCATTCCACCATAGATGTAACTCCAAAGGGATTTTATTCATTATTGAAAAATATTCATTTTGAATTGTGCTCATCCTGCACATTTATTAAAATGATTTAATCACTTATTATGACCATAAAAAGAAAGTCAATATATTTTACACAATTTTAGTTTCCAAAATAATGCCCAATTTTTGCAAATACGGCCTTTCAGCACTCCAAACAAAGGTTTTAAGGCTATGTTTGCTAATTTGGAAAAAATGACTCAAAAGTGGCCGTTTTTGCACAAACAGCTTTCCGGCGTCTTTTTGGGATATTTGACTATTTTGACAACACGGCATCACTTGATTTATTAAAAAATTCGACATTTTTTGGCTGTTTTTTGCAAAAAGTGTGGTTGGATCCGTTAAGGGTTGCCAACGTATCTCACACG
The DNA here is from genome assembly GCA_026770625.1 of Nicotiana glauca. Lineage (NCBI taxonomy): Eukaryota > Viridiplantae > Streptophyta > Magnoliopsida > Solanales > Solanaceae > Nicotiana > Nicotiana glauca. Next base: position 91,950 of record MU757412.1, on the reverse strand, counting down.
TAGTGAGAATCAAACCAGCGTAGTTCTGTCAAATTATTTTTTAGACAAACCCCATTTTTTTTTATAAATTTTTGATAAAATCGAATATCCAAACTATTTTTTAGGACAAAATTTTCTATTTGACAAATCTAAAAAATAACAAAATTTTCTTTCATTTATTTATTATTTCCATAATCCAAAAACTAAAAATCAATAATTTTTCCAAAATTTCGACAGAGTTTCGATAGTATTTGGCTATCGGTTTTGCTTCTAAAATCAACAATTGTTATTTTCTCTTACTTTTTCCCCAATTCTTTTTTTCTTAACCGGTCAGCATGATGGCCCGAGACAAATAAATGCAACATATAATCATGATGGTCTTTTCATATTTGGGTTACCTGTCCTAGACGGACCCAACTCTTGTGTTGAGTCTCCTAAGTCAGATATGATGCAAATAAACGTCTTATTTCTAGGTTCAAAAACCTGGTTATTTTGTTCTAGACTGTGTACCCAAGTGGACAACTCGAGTCGAGGAGGGGGGCTACGTACCGGGGAACCGCGGGATCTTCCGGCTTAGTAACTTGTCCGACCTCTTTTCTTTTTTGGATATGACACTAACAGAATGGGGAATCTCAACCAGTAAGCACATCCCCGGAGGTAAGAAGAGAAGGGTTTTCGGCACAGTTCAAATAATATCAAAGAGGTAAACATTTAGCACATTAATCGAGAACATATAGGAAAATCAGATATAAACAAATACGGAAATTTAACTGAGCTCGAATTATTAAACCCTGAACCGAAGTTCTGGGTTTCTTATCCCCAGCTGAGTCGCCAGAGCTCCCACAGCTCCTTTTTCAGGTTACACCCCGTGAAGGGTATAATAAGGAGTTTTTCCAATTGAAGGACAACCGAAACGGGATTGGTTTATTAAGGATTCAGAGTCGCCACTCAAGAGATTTATGGTGTCCCAAGTCACCGGTTTATATCCCGAATCGAGGAAGGGTTTGACTCTGTTCAATAGTTGCGAACCAGAAATCTGGATAAGGAATTCTATTAACCCGGGAGAAGGGGTTAGGCACTCCCGGATTCCGTGGTTCTAGCACGGTCGCTCAACTGTTGTAATTGTTTTTATCTGGTTTCCCCATATGTTTTACTTTTGCATGCTTTTTATTGGTAGTCTGCTTTCGTATTTATTGATTGTTTTTTTATAAGACTTGCAACGTCACGAAAATGCACCTCGAACCACGCCACACCAGTACGCCCGTGGCTTTTGGTTCATTTTGGTTCCGCTGAGATTTGGATTTGGGTCACATAAATGTGCACCCGAATTTAGGTAGGTAATCTTATTAAAATCGCCCTTAAAGGACTAACGCGTTGATATCTTTTGGGAAAGGCCGTGAAATTTGCTAAACAGCCTATCCCGATTTCTAAGTATATTTGTATAATATTTATTGAGGGCCCCGTACATTTTTATTCCAATGCGAGGCTTATCTCATTTATTTTTATTAAAGGCCAAGCCTAAAGTGTGCTATATTTTCTAATATTGTTTTTGTCTTATTGAAATAACAAGCCATTCTACCCAGCTATTATTTATACTATTTATTTATTTATGTACAGACCCTATTGTGTTTTGGGCCTTGAACTCAGGCCAGTGAAGAAACAAAGCAAAGCTGTGAGTGAAAACTCATTTTTGGGCCCACGCTATATGCATTAGCCCATTACAGCAGGCCATAGGGCCAAAGCTACTGAGTACAGGCCCATTTGCCTGAGCCCAGCCTATGTTATGATAACGAATTCAAAACAGACCCTGAAATTAGTAATGAATTAACGAAATTATTACAGCTACCGTATTATCCATTGCATTCACTGTTGGCCTATCAGCCTTGTTTTGATTTATGTTGCTTTGTCGAATTTAAATACTATAACTAAGCTTTGTATAACCGAGTATTAAACTATCATCTTGACAGATTCTACAGTTGTGATTGTTATTGATTACTATCCATAAGTTCTGATTATTAAATCCCTTACTTTATAAGAGGACCTCAAAAGCCTAGTCGCTAAAGTAAAACCAAAACTGTATTTATATCAATTTAAGATCATATTCACAATCTATCAAATCATGACTAATTGAGCTTAACATATATTATCTATTCTTATTTTTAGATTTTGCAAGTTAAAAGGTCAAAAATAGTTTATACCTAACAGTGAACAAAATCAGTGAATCAACTCTAATTTCCTTTTCGTGTGAGGTCAGATTTTATTGTTTAACATATCACAAATATTTTCTAAAATTCAACAAGTATAGAATCAGATCTAGTTTAATTATAGGTATTAACCTATGTATTTACCTAAGTTTCAACTAATACTACACTTAGCAATCCACTTCAGTTCAGTACAGTCCATTACAATCCATTACAGTTCTAGGTTATCCCTAACGAATACAAATCTCTATTTCGTGTTTATATGATACTTATCAAAAGAAAACTAACAGATACAACTATATACAACACGAATCACGAAGTTGAGATTTTCATTGCTTCAATTCCAGAATTCACGCCACAAATGAATAGATGAGTACCTGGAAAGTGAAAATGACCAATGAGAACTAGAAATTCAGTAGCAAAAATAGGAAGCAGCAACGAACACCAGCAACAAATACACACAGCAACACAGCTTCAATCAACACCAGATTTGATCACCACAACCAGGAATCCAATCGAAAAACCAGTAAAATACCCACAGCCAACACGATTCGACCGAAAACCAACAAAATAACCACAGCGAGCACAAATCGATCAACAAAATCAGCAAAGATCAACGAAATTTCTAGTGTTTTCAGGAGATTTCTAGGGTTTTTTGAACGGAAAGGGTTGGGGAATTTGAAGAAAAACTAGGGTTTCCAAACTTGCAGAATTCTAAAATTTCCTAAGGTTCAAAAACTTGCCTATCTTCAAAAATCTGTTGAAATGAGACCCTAAGGGGTCTATTTATAGACTTATTTTTGGAGGGAAACTCTAATTTTGTTATTTACAGATTAGTCCCTCTTTTATTTCAATTTTACCCTTCAGTTTTTTATTAACTAACAAATTAACTACTCATATTTATTAAGAATCACATGAATTCCCCACTCTAGAAGCTTCTATCCTAATGTATTTCCCATTCTACCCCCACTTCCTTAGGGAATCTACCAAAATACCATTTCTATATGCCCAAATTTCCCTTAATCCTCTATATTTATTACAATTAAACCATTTTCGTTTCCCAATTTTACCCCTACTGCTTAAGCTTTATTACCAATGACCCTTTTTGGTTTCCAATCCTGCCCCTACTCCTTAACATTTATTACCCTATGCCCTTACTGTTTTTATACCCTTATGCCCTGAACTTGATTTTTATTTATAAACCCAAACTAATATTAATTTTCAGAATCTAACTACTGATTATTACCCAAATTAACTAGTTATCGACCAGCTATAACCAATCAAACAAGTTTTTTTTTTTTTTTAAAATTGAACAAAGACTTTAGCATATCAAAATTGACTAAACAAATTAGTAAAATTTAATTAACTCAAACAATGTGAAACAAACAGTACAAATCATTTTTTTTTTAAAATCTTAATTAAGATCTAACTTGCTAACCCTAAACTAATGTCAACAGTTAATACAGCAAAATATCAAAAGCTTTTATTCAATTATCTTTTATCTTTTATTTTTCAAGTTTCACACAGTATTGATCTTTTAAACGAACAAGAACAACTATCAGATCTAGCAAAGAACCCAGAAAACATTCATGCAAACAAAATAAAAACAAATCAATCACAAGAAAGGAAGAAAGAATACTTAGCTTTTGTTTTCGTTGCTATTTTCTACCATTTTTATACGAGGTTCCCGTGTTTCTCAGGGCTACTGGGCCTTTTGAACTTCTGTTTTGAGTTCTTTGAGGGTTTTAGTTATTTTGAATCCAAGACTGGTTGAAAAAGGGGTCTAAGAAAAGGGAGGGGTTATTTGGGACATTCTTGGGCTAGGGTTGTTTCAAAGTTGCTCGCCGGAGTTAGGGTTCCGGCGAGGCCTTTTTGTATATTTGAGCAAAACAGGACTGATTTGAGAGAAAAGAGATAGAGGGGGTGAAAGAGGGTTTGAAGAGGGTTTGATAGTGTAAAGAACAGTCAAAGAAGATGAGGTGGTGTTTCCTGTCGGTAGGGTTCCGGTAGGATTTGGTGGCGGCTCAGGTGAACGGTGAATGGGCAAGTGAAAAAAGGGCGGCTAGGGTTGATAGTAAACGAGGGGGGGTGAAATGAATACAATACACAGCATAGTGTATTGATATATTGAAGATGCGATGGTGCATCTCATCCGTTGGATTAAATCAAATGAATGGCCAGGATTCACTGACCCTCACACGACGTCGTGTGATTAAATGAAACCTTCAATTTCATCCGTTGGATGAACTAGATAGACGGCTCTGATTGATTCTACTGAACGATGTCGTTTGGATTAGTAAAGGGGTTGATCTTTGACCGTTGGATCAGACATTATCAATGGCCTGGATTGATTCTTATTAAACGATGTCGTTTGGTATTCAACTGGGCAAACCAGATGGGTTGGGCGGGTATTTCAGTTCTTTTGGGCTGTTATTTGGCCTAATTGCCCATTACCAATTTGTACTTAGTATTACATTTTACGTTATTGTATTTCTTCTTTTTTTTGTAATTTTTTGTATATTATTTTCCTTTGGTATTTTTTTTTTGTATTTTTATCTCTTTTATATTTTCTGCATATTTCTACTTGTATTTATTTTTGATTTTATTAAAATTGATAAACCAATTACTTCTATTTTTTAGTATTTGGAATTTCTTTAAATTATAAAACTGCATTCGCACCTACTGTATGATTTTTCTAAATGCATATGCATATTTTTGTATTTTTAACATGAATTATTATGCAACCAATTACAATAAAAATGAAACAAATTTCACAAAACTATAAAATCACTTTGTTTTAGATTTTTAGGAATAAATTATTTAGGGCAAAAATCACGTGCTCACAAGGAGGACTGGCCAGAATCTGAAGAAAACTAAAGAAATGGTTAGAAGGAGTTACCAATCACTTTATTCTTCCAATAATGAAACTGAAATGCCTTCGAATTCTGACCCAAATTCTAGGGGTACGAATGAACCTTTAGACAACTATCAATCCATTGCTCTTATCAAGAGCACTGGGCGCATGGATGTATTGGGTTCAAAAACCACCAAAAATTACCAGAAATTTGGAGGATTAGGGTTCTAGAATCTTAGATTTAAAATTCGAGCAAAATGAGGCCGATCAGAGGGGGCTAATGGTGGTTTAGGGTTCAGAGGTGTGCAAGGATTATATGGTGTTAATTTGGGGTGATTTGGGTAAACTACGATTTTGGGGATTCCAATTTTAGATCTAAGATTCGAGCTAATGGGTGAAGATTTGAGAAAAATGGTTTGTAGGATGGTGTTTGGGAGGAAATCGGGGTTATGCGGTGTATATTTGGGGAGGTTTGGAGGTGGCCCACCACCGAGAATCAATTTCCGGCCGGCGAACCACGGCGGAGATGGTGAGGAGCTGAGGACGGCTAGGGTTTCAGGGTTAGGGATGTTAGAGATGAACGAAGGGGATTAGAATGGAGGGAGGCAGGCTTGTTCAGATAATTTTATAATAAACGAGTGACCAGCCATTGGATCACAGAGATCCAATGGTCGTGATGAGATCAGGGCAAAATGATATCGTTTGGGTATGGGGAAAGCCTGGACTGGGTTAGAGAAATTGGGCTTGGTTTTAGGTGACTTCTTTGATGGGTTTGGGTAATTTTGGGCTGATTTTGCCTTCAAATAGCCCAAATCAGAAATTAAAAACCCTTTTCAATTTACCTCCTTATTTTTCTTTTCTTTTCTTTTTCCTTCTCTTTTTTTAATTAAAATTCCTAAATTAATCTAAAATTTGAAATAAAACTAATTACTTATTTACAAAAATTTAAAAATGACTTAATCCTAAATTAAAAGTGAAAAATCAATAATCTAGAAATAAAAACGGAAAATGTAAGAATGGACCATTTTTGTGATTTTTATTTTTAATAAAATAAATAATTAATTAATTAATCCTAAAAGTGTAAAGACAAACTCAAATGCAATGCATGGTATTTTTCATGATTTTAGTAAAAATTAAACGTACACAAAAATACAAACAATTAATAAAACCTCTACAAAACTTTATATAAAATGGAAAATAATTGGAAAAAATCTATTTTCTTGGAATTTATAGGAGTAATTCATGTAGGGCAAAAACCATATGTTCACAGCTGTCCCTCTTTGCTCGAAGACACTAATGATTTTCGAGCAAAGATGAAATGAACAATTACAAGGGATTTTTGCCCATTTGAAACTCATGAGAAACATCTTTTGAAAGTGTCTGACCGAACATTGCTTCAGAAGTTGCCCACATATCCTTGGCTATAAAAGAATCAGGACAGTGTAGTTCTAAAAGTTTTTGTAGCTGGGACTACCGAGAAACCGTGATTTCACTATTGTTTCTGTTTGCTGAGCTCCTTATTGCACCAAAATAAAAGATGAAAAGCTAAACTAGTTAAAGCCTATCAACTACGAGTTACAAAATTCCTATATATAAACCTTCTAAATCTTGATCTTGAGTCTTAGATGATTCTTCCTTTAGACTCTGATCTGAATCTCGATGCTCGTTAGTTGCAATTACTAGTTCATTCTTCTTCCACTTTTCGGATCAAGGTGAGACATGCGAAAGCTTGTGACTTCAATCATATCTTGGGCAGTCCTCACCTTTTCCCGTTTCTATACTTGGAGTTCAACTTCTTTTCTTGTTCCTTATTTTCTTTTATTTGGGAGTGAGACTTCTGCTTTTGATCATCTCGAATCTTGTGCCTCGCAGTAAAAGACCTATTCAGCCACCAAACCAAAACAAACGAACGGAATTTTCTGCCCTAATTTTCACAAGGAAAATTTCGTGAGTTATTCATAAAAAATCTAAGCTATTTCTTTATTGAAAGCCATAAAATCAGGATTGTATATCCTTGGGAAAAAGAGATTAGGGAGTGGAGCCCTATATCTATAATGAGATCATCTAGTGAGTGGAGACCCTATGTTGGAAAAGAGACTATGTAGTAGAGATCCTATATCTAAATTAAAATCAACTAGGGAGTGGAGACCCTATGTTAGAAAAGTGACTAGGGAGTGGAAACCCTATGTATAAAATAAAATCAACTAGGAAGTGGAGACCCTATGTTGGAAAAGCAGACTAGGGAGTGGAGAACCTATGCCTAAAATAAAATCAACTAGGGAACAGAGGCCCTATGTTGGAAATGCCGACTAGGGAGTGGAGACCCTATATCTAAATTAAAATATACTAGGGAGTGGAGACCCAATGTTGGAAAAGTGACTAGGGAATGAAGACCTTATATCTAAAATAGATAGGGTGTTGCTCCGACTAATGTGCGCATAGTTGTGTGATATCCCAACAACGCAAACGTCAACTTTTAATGCCATTATCTCAAACTTTGAATCATCTTTCTAAGAATATTCTTGATATTCTTATTTGCTACTTCAACAACACTATTAGCTTTGGGCTGATAAGGGGTAGAATTCCGATGTGTGATCTTAAATTATTCACAAATCTCCCTCATCAAGTGACTATTCAAGTTTGCAGCATTGTCTGTAATGATAGTTGTAGAGATACCAAAATGGCAGATGATGTTGGAGTGCACGAAGTCTACCACTGCTTTCTTAGTGACGGCTTTGAGAGTGACTGCTTCAACCCATATGAATTTGTGCCTGTTTGAAGCTTTTGGCTCGATTGGCCCAATGACATACATACCCCAGCAATGAATTGCCAAGAAGCTGATATAGGATGCAATACTGAAGGTGGGGCATGAATCAGGTCACCGTGCACCTGACACTGATGATATTCTCGGATGAAACTGAAGCAATCTTTTTCCATGGTGATCTAGTAATAGCCTGCTTGGAGGATTTTCTACTCAAGGATATACCCATTCATATGAGGCCCATAGACTTCTACGTGTACTTCATTCATGATTTTTCCAGCCTCTTGGGCATCTACACATCTCAAAAGGTTCAGATCTGGAGTCCATTTGTACAAAATTTCTCCACTCAAGAAGAAACCACTGGCAAGCCTTCTAATGGTTCTCTTTTGGTCTCCACTGGTTTTTTCGGGATATTCCTTTATTTGCAGAAACCTCTTGATATCATGGTACCATAGATGGACATTTGGTTACACCTCAACCGTATTGTAATAACCATGCCTTTCTTAAATTGTGGTTTCTAACAGGTCAATGTGGACATTGCCTGGATATGACAACAACGAGGCCAAAGTAGCGAGTGTATGGGCTAACTCATTGTGAAAGCGAGGAATGTACCTGAACTCGTCTGACTTGAACCACTTGCTAAGATCTTCCATATGTTGCATGTATGGAATAAGCTTGACATCCCAAGTTTCCCATTCACCCTGAGCTTGTCGGATAATCAAGTTCGAATCTCCCATGATTAATAATTCTTCCATATTTTGGTCGATTGCCATGTCCATACCCATAATGCTGGATTCGTACTCGACAGTGTTGTTGGTGCAAAAAAATAGAAGTCGGGCTATGGCCAGATAGTGCTGACCAGTGGGTGAGATCAAGATTGCCTAAATCCCAATACCTTTTAAGTTCACGGCTCCATCGAAGAGAATTTTCCAAGCATTGGTATCTTCTGAAGTTACCTCAACTGAATTTACTTCCTCGTCCGGAAAGTACGTACTCAAAGGCTGATATTCATCATCAACAGGATTTTCTGCTAGGTGATCTGCTAAAGCTTGGGCTTTCATTGTCGTGCGGGTGACATAGACTTTTTCAAACTCGGTGAGCAGGATTTTCCATTTTGCTAGCTTCCCCATGGGCATCGGATTTTGGAATATGTACTTCAAAGGAACCAACATGGTTATGAGATATATGGTGTAGGCCAATAGGTAATACCTAAACTTCTGAGTGACCCAATTTAGGGCACAACAAGTCCTTTCCAACAAAGTGTATTTGGCTTCATAGCTAGTGAACTTCTTGCTCAAATAGTATATTGCCTGCTATTTCTTCTCGGTAATATCATGATACCCGAGGACATACCGAAGGAATTCTCCAAGACTATCAAATACAAAAATGAAGGCCTCCCAGGATCGGGTGGGACCAAGTCTAACAGATTAGACAAATATTCTTTGATTTTGTCGAGGCTTATTGACACTCATCTATCCATTTAATCGCCACATCTTTCTTTAATAGCTTAAATATGGGTTCACGTATGGATGTCAACTGAGCAATGAACCGGCTGATGTAATTCAACCTTCCTAACAGGCTCAGAACTTCTTTCTTAGTTCTCAGATGAGGCAAATCCCGAATAGACTTTATATTCGCTGGAACTTGCTCGATGCCCCTCGGACTGACTATAAATCCCAAGAGTTTCCCAGATGAAACTCCAAATGCACATTTAGATGGATTTAACTTCAAGTCATACTTACGCAGAGGTTCAAAGAACTTTCTCAGATCCTGAACATGGCCGTCCCATATTTTGGATTTGATGATCACATCGTCCACATACACCTTGAGTTTTTGTGCATCATGTTATGAAAGATGGCAGTCATAGCCCTTAAGTAAGTTGCCCCAACGTTCTTCAAACCAAAAGGCATGACCCTGTAATAATAGGTGCCCCAGGGTGTGGTAAAGGCTGTCTTTTCCGCATCTTGTTTATCCATCAAGACCTGATGATATCCAGCGTAACAATCCATGAAAGATTGTATCTCATGTTTGGCACAGTTGCCAACAAGGATGTGGATGTTTGGCAATGGGAAGTTGTCTTTAGGACACTTGAGTTTTCCCATCTTTCTTTGGCACAGAAATCACATTAGGCAACCATGTGGTGTATCAGACCACTCGGATCACCCCCGCCTTCAACTGTTTGGTGACCTCTTCTTTGACTTTGTCACTGATATCAATTTTGAACTTCCTCTATTTTTACTGGACAGGGGGATAATCGGGGTAATCCGGCAATTTGTGCACCACTAAATCAACACTTAGTCCTGTCATATCATCATAGGACCAAGAAAACACATCTTTGAATTCAAACAAAATATAGATAAATGTATCCCAAGTTCTTTCATCCAAGTGAATTCTTATCATGGTTTCTTGGACCTCTTCTGAACTACCCAGATTAACCGGTTAAGTTTCATTTAAATTTGGCTTAGGTTTATTCTTGAATTGTTCCAATTCTCGGTTATTTCCTTAAAAGCCTCATCTTTGTCATATTTCAGTTCTTGACTCATTATTTCACAGTTAGACAGTGTGCTATGATCTGGGCATGAAGTCCGCAAGCTTGGCATGTTATTTAAGTATGCATTATTAGAACTGAACAGAAGAAATAAGCAAGTAACAAAAATCAGAAAGAATAAAGAAAAAGATTCATAAATGATGAAATATTGATTTTATTTCATTAAATGTGAAGATAGAAGGGTTTACATTGGAATTTTAAAGGCAATAAACTAAAAGAAACATTCGAGTTACACCCTGAATAACTTGGAATGCAGAAAAGGTGGCAAGACTGGACTACTGGGATTCCCGCTTGACTAGGAACGAAGTAGCCTTCCAATTTTGTAGCTTGGCATCATGCCCCATAAATTGAACCTCAGCAGTGCTCGAGCCTTCACCCGACTGGACAATATGAGTTTCATATAATATTTTCCTTATGGCTTCACATATGTCCTCAATTTTCTAGGCCATGAAGGCCTCATTTTCTTCTTCTTCCGCATACTTTGGCTTGATAAATGTCTAGGAGAGATGTGGGACCAGCTGAGGTAACACCCAACCATTGCTCTTTCGTTCATTCGCCCATGTCACATCAGCTTCTGTAGCGTGAAAACCCACACCAAAGAACTTCTCACTAGCAGCTAAAGTGATTGGTTCTGTGATACCTTGAAAAGATGCCCCAAGCCCCTTCCCAGGCTTATAACCGTGCTTGATAATTTCAGTAGAGACTATGATTGATGCATTTGACATAAAAGGTTGAGGACACATGCAACCTTCCTCACATTGATGTGTGACCACAACCTCGAAGGCTTGATAGACTATGTGCTGGCTACCTTCACTAGGCTCGAGACATGGGACTGACGGGTCCCTGTATATTGATTGCTCGTCCTCTCCATGGACCATAATTTCCTAATATTCGTGTTCAAATTTTACCTTTTGGTGAAGAGTAGAAGGTACGACCCCTGCAGCATGGATCCAAGGCATTCCTATGAGAAAATTATAAGAGGTATCCATATCCAAGACCTAAAACATCACTTCGAAATCCATAGGACCGATAGTCAAGATCAAATCAATATCACGTGTTGTGTATCTCTTGATGCCATAAAAAGCACGCACACAAACATTGTTAGGCCTGATTCTCTCAGTTACAATTTCCATTCTTTCCAAAGTTGTGAGAGGGCATATGTCGACCCCTGATCCGCCATCCACCATGACTCTTTTCTCATAGTACCCTTCACACTTAACTATTATATGAAGAGCTTTGTTGTGAGCCACCCCTTCTGGCGGCAAGTTATTTCTGCTAAGTGAAATCCAGTTGACTTCGACGAATTGTTCCGCCATCCTTTCCAGTTGCTCAACAATGGTTTCAATCGAAACATATGGTTCATTTAGGGTCTTATTAACACTTTCTGATGCTCAATAAAGCTTATCAGTAGGGATAAGAGTGAGACCTGAGAGGGAGACTTCCGGTGTTGGTCAATTACCTCGTAGTCCGTAGTTTTCATTTTTGAGAAGAATTCTTCTGCTTCTTTGACACTAACTGGCTTTTTGAGCGGAAACCGCTTCTACTTGGCATTGTTCACCTCTTTTGGATTGAAGTACTTACCGGATGGGTTGGTTTCATTTACTTCTCCTATGATTTCTTTCCCTCTGTACATCATATTGCTCTGTTGTAGTTCCAGGGGACTGCAGTAGGGTCTTTCATATGCTTTTGTGGTGCGCGGCAAATGATCACGGGCTCATTCAACCGGGGTGGAATGACTGGTCCCCACGCTACATAAGTCCCTTTGGGTACACACATCTTGGGTCCCTTATTCAGCTCGAACCTTTTAGGAGGACTCAACGCGAATTGTTCTTTCCTGCGAGCCCGGGGAACATAAAGAATGGCATCTTAACGGGGTGCTTCCCGTATTTTTTTTTCCACCATCTTTTCTACACTTCGATGGGCAGAGTTACTCTTCTTCTCCCCTTTGTCTTGCTTTGCAACCGCCCTTGGCTTCTTTTCAACATCGGTGATAGTAATGATCAATTTTGAAGCTGGGTCAAACTCTTTATCTTCACAAATCATCCCAATAACTGGCTTGTTGTTGTCAGTCGACAATGGGTTATTTGTCAATTGGGGATCTCCTCATTTTTTAGCAATACCCTCTTCTGCTCTATTATGGTTTTGATGGCCCTTTTGAGAGTCCAGTAGCCTTCAGTGTCATGCCCTTCCACTCCTTAATGGTAAGCACATCGAGTGCCATATCGGTAGGAGGGCGACTCTAAGTTTTGCCTAGTTTAGGGTACAGGTTGCAAAAAACCCATTTTGACCAATTTAGGGAAAAGGCTAGAGTATGATTCACCAATAGGCATGAATTTTTTCTTCTGGGTGGCTCCCAAGCACGGGCACTGATGGTTATTTTTGGGAAGTGGAGCTCAATTTTGGTTAAAGTGTTGTTGTGGCCAAATGTAAAGTTGGGCATTCATCACCACGTAAGGCTAAAGAGCCATGGCATAAGCCATATCATGGTGAGGATAATAATGTTGCAGGGTGTTTTAGAGGGAAGTAACCTCTAGGTTGACCGGGGTTTCTCAAACCTGAAACCCCCATCGCCACTTCTTCTTTATTCTTTTTGTTTTCTACACCTCCTGACTCATTATGGATTGCTTGGGACATAGCTCTTATAGCAGACTGGCTCAATATGCGGCCTGTCTTCAAACCATTTTTTACCATCTCCCCAATTTTAATAGCCTTGTCAAACGGCTTTCCCATTGCAAACATCATATTCTGAAAGTAGTCAACCTCTTGGGCTTGTAGAAAAATACCGACCATCTCGATCTTATCCATCGGGGGCTTCACCCTAGCCACTTGTTCGTGCCACTTAACAAAATATTCTCAAAAACTTTCCGAAGTCTTTTAATTGAGGTTAGACAAGGAATTTATGTCTGGAGCTATACCTATGTTGTACTGGAATTGCCTGACAAAATCTCGGGCCAAATCATCCCAAATGTGCCAGCGAGACATGTCTTGATCTATATACCACTCGGATGTAGTGCCAACTATACTCTCTCTGAAATGAGCCATTAGTAACTCTTCTTTTCTGCCTGCCCCTCTTAATTGATTGCAATACCACTTGAGGTGGGTTATTGGGTCCTCGTGCCCGTCACTTTTCGAACTTAGGGGGCTTGAAATTGATGGGCAAATGCACATACGGGAGCGTACATTAATTAGCGTAAGATACGCTCTTTTGGCCACTTAAACCTTGTATATTCTTAAGGCTTTGTTCCATGCTTCTAATTTTCTGAGTGATTTCCTCTTGCTCAAGATTCTTTGTAGCTCTCTCTTGCCCCGTGGTAAACTCATGCCAAGGTTGTTGAGGGTAAGCATTTTGGTGAAATGGTCAATGCCTGGTGGAAAAGATGGTACTTGGTAGGTAAAGGATGATGGATCAAAGCTTGGCTTGGGCAAGGTTGGTTGTGCCGTAGCCGAAGTTGGCGGTGCAGTAAATATGTTTGAAGTCACTCCCAAAATATAGTGAAATAGGTTGAGATAGTGGGATATCTGAATGGGGTGTTTAGGTAGCTTATTGGCATGTTGGAAGTTCCACTTACTCTAGGAAGTAGCTCGGGGAAACCAGGTATGGCACTCGGGGGCTCTCTACCGTTGGACCAGGCGTCCCACATTTCCAACGCACGAAGGCGCAATGCCCAATTCTCTTCAGTATCCACTGATTCTGATGTTGGGATAGCTAATAACGGGCTATTATCTGGGATGGAAATTGTTGGTAGGTGACTATCCGATGACATTTCAACACTTCACTTGGATCTTGTAAAGTAAGGGTATGAAGCCAGGTTACCACAAACCAACCACCTTAAAAAATAACATATACTCAACATTAGACAAAACAAAACGGTTAGCTCAAGGCAATTAACACAAATGGGATCACACATTGAGGGGTGTGATGCACCAATACAAGTAAATGTGTTTCTACATGTTTTGCAACAATTGTGTGTCTCATCCCGACTTTTGTTATCTTCCCAATCTTCTCTCTCACTCACTTTTGCATTCTCTTATTTTTTTTTCTCTTGTTTATTCTCTTTTTCTTGTTTTCTCTCTTCTTCTTTTTTTGCTTTTTCTTCTTTTTTTTGGTTTTCTCTTTTTTCTCTTTTTTATTTTATTTGAGTTATTTAAAAACCATGGCCGGATCCGATGGGGATTGCCTACGTATCACGATGTCGCATGAATCAATTCATCACGTAGTTCAAAGAATAAATGCGAAACAAATAAAACATTTTTTAGTTCTTTTTTCAAATTTTCATTAAAATAAAATTTCTAATTCTTCTCTATTACAAAGACTCAATCCTACATACTTGAGAATTGAAAACTAAAACAAACTCGAAACAGACTTTATGAATGAAAATACTGACACGAAAAAAAAGGGAAAACAATCAGGAGTACATAAGTGTCTCCAATCCTGTCCTAGGGATACCAGCTGGTCTTGCTACGGGCCTACGCGCCATGTCATCTTGTAGGAGATATAGATCATCCATTATCAGGCGAACGAAGATAATTATTGTGTTAAAGAACCTGGACCTGGTCATTTCCTAACACTCGATGCATTTAATCACAGTGTAGTCGACAATTCTTCTAACCCTTCCCTTGATGATGCCCTTTTCTTGCAACAACCGCCCAATTTGCTCGGATCTAGCCTCCAAAACCTAGGTGGATATATTATTTTGTTCTTGCAAATGTTGTAGGTCTTCCTCTAATTGTGCCATCAAAGCATAGCAATGTTCTCTCTCGGCTTTGAAGCTCTTGGCTTGTTTAGTCATTTCATCGTCAAGGCTATTAAGCTCCCTTCTCCAGCCCATGACCCCTCTGTCATATCTTTCCTTCAATTGTCGAACGAAAGTTTCCCGTTCTTCTACATTTTTTGCCAACTTTGTTCGGGCTTTCCCTAGCTTAGACTCAGTCTTTTGCATATCATCCTCAATGTCACGTACTTTTTGAGTAAGGATGTAGATTAGCTTTTCATCTTTTTTGCTTCTGCCCGGGTTCTCTACCGCTATTCTCATTTTTCGAACTTAGGCTCGGAGAGCTTCATTCTCTTGGGACAACCTTTTTCTTTCACCTTCAGCTTCTTGCGCCTGTAGATAATTATTGAATACAATATTCCTCAATTCTTCTTGCAAAGTGTGAATGGTAGCTTGATACTTTTTCTCCTTTTCTCCCCAGGCCAACCTTTCATGGACTTTATCATCAAAATCTTGAACATGGGGTCTTTTGGCGGGCCTTTCAGGCTCGGGCTCGAGTTCTATCTCATCATCCACACCAAACCTTCTTTCAAACCATACAACATAATTTGGATCAACTTCTCCTCAAGCAAGATCCGGCACCTGGGTGTCACCTTTTAGATATCGACAACCATTCCAATCCCTTTCGAATAAAGCCTCAGGTAGTGTTGCTTCTGGGTGTAGCTCAATGACTTGGGTACTCAAATTTGCATCTTCGGGTACCACTTGATATCTTCCCAGCTGCCTTAGAATTCTTTGCGATGCATATGGTTGGATACTCCTCAGACCCATCATTAACAAGTAACCTTTTGAAGCTGTCATGTATATGACTTCTGTTACTGGAAGCCACCCTAGAGTCCATTAAATTTGACTTGTCTTTAAAGTCTTTAAGTGGGAAACCCAAGCCTCAAAACCTTCTGGAGTTTTTGTAGTCTTTCACCCTCTCCTCATAACTCTTTATGAAGTTGTTCCCGTCTACACCGTAACTCATGAACTTGGGGTGACGATGGACATGTTCGATCAACCATATTTGAAGAAGAATGTTGCAACCCTAAAAGAATTGAGTCCTAGATTTACACAAGGTTAATGCTCGATAAATGTCTGTCAGCACTAACGGAACAAGTGTGTGATCTTCCTTGTTAGTAAGGAGTTGTGAAATTCTGGCCATGCAAGTATCTATTGTCCCATCCGCTTTTGGAAAGACCATGATCCCCAAAACTGCCACGGTAAAATCGAACCGACGATGAATTTTCTACGTGCTCTTATCTTGTTTGTTGTTTAACCCTTTTTCATGTGTTTCAAACCCAGTTGAATGCCCGAACCTGAAGTATAAGAAGTAGAAAGAACAAAATCCCTTGCTTACATGAGCCTTCTTCATTTGTTTACTAATTTTCAGAAGATCGAAGAAATTGTGTACGGAGGGAGCCCTTGGGAATATGAGTTTTTGCTTCCTCAAGTCATGTCTAAAGTCAATGTATCGGCCATTTCCTCTAGAGTAGGGGTGAGCTCGAAATCTGAGAAACGGAACACGTTGTGGACAGGATCCCAAAAGGTTACCAAAGCTTTGATAAAATCCTCCTAGGGTTCGATACTCATGATGTGTGTAAGGGAACATAACTGCCTTTCACCCAATCCTAGCCATCTTTAACTAAATTATTCCACCACATGCAAAGCTAGAGCTGAGCCTGTTCTATGACCAATTGTGACGAGTTCTGAACAATATTTATTTGTGATGGGTTCTGGACAGTATTAACTTGTACCTGTGGAGGGATAAGGTTAGGGTGGACTTTTTTTGCAAAAGAGGTTTTCAATTTCTAAAAGAAAATCAACGGACAATGACCCCCTTTATGCTACTATAGCAAAAATGATCATTTTTTGTAAATGTGGCCCCTTCACAATTACAAACAAATGTTGAGGATGGGGGAAAATATTTTATCTAAAAAGACACCTTACAAACATACTTGCCATTTTTCCCGAAAATATCCTTTCGACAATTAAAAGATAATCTAATGCTATTCCGATAAGAACGACTTAAAAATACAACCGAAGCTGGGTCGACTTATTCTTTTGACCAAAACTCTAAACTATACTTTACTTGATTAGTTTTGTAAAAAAATAAGGTCGAACCTTATGTGGGTTGCCTACGTATCCCACATCCGGTGAGACTCAGATCTGCGTAGTTTGGTCAATTTTCACATAATTGGAAAAATATGATATTTGACTCACTCTTTTTTGAAATGCATTTTCATTTTTCCTTTTTTTTTAAAAAATTTTGGTAGAGCTTCGAGACATTTTCAAATACCAGGATTTTTAGAACCAGGTAAATTCTCTATCCTACCTCACACTTTATTTTTCTCTTGATTTTCTTTCTCAAGCCAGTCAACATGCAAGCCGAAACAAATAAATATTCATATAGTACGTAGGATGCATCAGGATGATCTTTATTTCCAGTACACCTGTCCTAGACGGACCCAACCCCTGTGTTGAGTCCCCAAGTTCAAATGCACGTGATGCAAATAAACGTTCCTACTAGGAATCCGATATGAAGTTATGTTATTCTAAGTTTAAACCTGGGGTTGTGTTCTAGACTTGGCTTACCCGAGCGGATAAACTCGAGTCGAGAAGGGGCAACATACCGCGAGCATAACAAATTGCCAGGCCTTGTTGCTTGCCCAGCCCCATTCTATCTGGGTGTAACTCTAACAGAAAAGTGGGCCACGCGAACGTGAGCACCATTTTTTTTCCAGAAGACTTAGCAGGGAGGCGTAAGAAGACATTTTAAATACAGTTCAAGTAATATCAAAGCGGTAAATAAATGGCAACTAGTACATTAAGCCCACGAAATACAGTAATATCAACAATAAAGCCAAATAAAATCACATTAACAAGCTCGAATTCTTGAACTCTAAACTGAAAGTTGCGGGTTCGATCCCCAGCAGAGTCGCCAGAGCTGTCACACCTCATTTTTTACACCCGAGGGTATATAAGGGGGTTTTTCCACTTTAAGTGACATTATTCGATATGAGATTATTTAATTAATTTACCAGGGTTGCCACTTGAAATAGTTTATTTGGTGTCCCAAGTCACGGGTTTATTTTAAATCCCAAATCGAGGAAGTTTTTATTTTTAAAGTCTGCGAATCAGAAATTCTAGATAAGGAATTATGTTAACCTGAGTGAAGGTTTTAGGCATTCTCGGGTTCTGTGGTTCTAGCACGGTCAATTAGTGATTATTACTTGGCTTAAGTTGTCTAATTACTCATTTTAGGACCTATGTACATTTATCTTTTACCGCTTTTAATCACTTGATTTATTTGTAATTAATGAATTGAGTTACTCGTACATATACTCATTTCGTTTGGCGCATCAAAAATCATGTCACGCTTACGTATTCATAATTAATCATGCTTTATTAAAAATTAAGAAAGTTTTGGTCGAAGTTGCGTGAACGCATACCTCGATTTATTTTTAGAACGAAATTCATAATTATATTATGCGAACTTATACATAATCATAATAATAATCTAAATCGAGGCTAAAGTAAAATTATGATTATTTAATATCTAAGTTAATACTAATGAGGGCCATCTATGATTTAATTTTGATGGCACACCTCCAACCTTCTCTTCAAGTGTTAGCTCTTGATCTAATTTTATGAGGGCCATGAATTATGGGTTTTATTTGGTATGGCACACCTCGAATTATTACCCTTTTGATAGGAAAATTACACTTGATTAGAAGAGCTAAATTTAAATTAGTTCTATTGGAAAGGGATTTAGACCTAGGCGTTCATTATTGGGTTTAATTGGAAGGTTCGCCTTCGCAGGAAGCTGTATATGGGCTAAGACTTTGGCCCAAGTTAAACAGAAGAGCCCCAACAGGCTTTTGCTGTTCTAAATCTTGGTTTGAACAAAGCTGGCCCGTATTGGACCTGAAATAGGCTGGCCCAGTCGCTACTTCTCCTAGTTGGGCCTTTACACTCTATCTTTAGCCATTACTCACATATTTATAGTAATAAAATAAAATCAACATGCCTTTAAATAAAACTAAGATATAGAATAAAACTCTAACTCAACAGTTGATCGCACGTTCAAACAGGGGTGGAATTTAAAGACTAAACATGATTCTATTACTGAAGATTAATCAATTTAAACATAAAATGATTCATGGTAAAAGGCCTTCTGGACCGACTTAAGTCTGGGCCTATAGACCAGGCCCAAGTTATCTTTGGCCAGTCTCTTAGTTTGGGCTAGAAATCTAGCCCTTTTTCTATCTGCTAAATAGCCTTTGATTCTGCTGAATAGTCTCAAAGCCCATCATCATTACTGCTTTGTAAAGTCATGACAAAATACGTAATTAACCCGCTAATGCATCAATACTAATGTTTGATTTATTACAATCTTCCAGAATGGAACCAGTAACCTTAACAAATCAATACATTACATTGATAATTTACTTACATTTAAGAGCTAAACTATTACAAATTTCTATAGCTAATCATGCGAATACCTGGCTTCTTTTGGACATGACTTGTCCATTAGAACATTGTCTTGTTAAGGCAACATGATTCCCTCTTTCTAGCTTTGAACCGGCTGATTTGGACAACCAGTGACCAAATCTGCAGGCAACACCTTACAGTTAAACAAACAAAGAAAGCAAAATAACGGTTTTGAGTAAAGAGAAAGTTGTCAGATGAAAGGAAAAGGAAAGAAAGAAAGCATAACCAACACACTTTATTCATTAACAAATTTTAAATATGGGGATCCAACATGCTATATGAGCAATGCAACAAAAGATAAGTATATATATCAACTGAAGTAAACAAACAACCAATGCAACACCCTTACAAGGAAACAAATACTCATGATGTAAAAACAAAGAGACAAATGATCACTCATTTAAGAAGGAAAATTTTCAATATGTATCACACCTTCTTTTTACACACCTATCTCGAAGGATAGTGTATAAGGGAGTTTTTTCATTTTAAGTGATATTATTCGTATTATTCGAATTGGGATTATTTATTTATCAGAGTCTCCACACGGGATAGGTTTGCTTTTGGTGTCCCAAGTCACAGGTTTATCTTGAATCTCAACTCGAGAAAATTTCGACTTTCCAAATGAAGTCTGCGAACTAGAAATTCTGACTAAGGAATTCTGTTGACCCGGGGAAAGGTGTTAGGCACCCCCGGATCCCGTGGTTCTAGCATGGTCGCTTAAACTATTATAGATGGCCTAATATCTGATTTTAGAACATGTTCATCTTGTAGTGCAATTCTAAAATTATTTACCGCTTCTAATTAATTTTTAAGGAAGGTTGAACGTCGTTTAAAATGTGTTTTTGGATCACGTCACATGAAATGCACCCGGATCCGCGACAAATTTTATTCAACGTTTTGAGATTTGGATTTGGGTTACATGAAATGCACACCCCAGTTTAGGAAGGTAAAATTATTAAATAACACGCCTAAAGCAGCTAGCGCATTGTTAACTTTGCGAGGGCCATGGAAATTCGCTAAATGACACGCCAAGAGCTTTATTATTTGAAATTGCTATAATCGGGTTACATGAAATGCCCCCGAATTCGAAAATTAGGCATCACGACTATGTCACGGAAATCGCAATAGAATGATACTGGAAATACGCTAACAATTCGGGTGTACAAACGACATATCCATTTCACTGAGCTGATTTCATATACATGACAATTTTACCAACTTAAGAATTTTTAACAAGAAAAACAAAACACATGTTTAATCAGTTTTTACCACAAGATATTTCTTCAGCATGATGGCTAAAAGTTAACATGAAATTTAAAAGAGTTATGGGAGATTACTTACTCAGATGCCGTAGAAACAACAAAGAGAAAATATTACAAATAGGTATAGCATGCTGGATAACCATAATTGGATCCAACTCAAATGACAAGTTTATATAACTTGGTAACATTACACGTTCTAAATCTTTGATCCTTCCAGTAGTGCACTTTCAATTCATATTAAATGAAGATCCTATCATTTAAAGGCCAAAACATGAGAAACATCAATTAAATCAAAACAAGTTGAATAAAGAGACCAAGGCTTCGACGCAGAGCATTCACAGAGAATCATTACACACTTAAGCACAAATTCGGCACCGAACGCATCAAATACTCCATTCGTAAATTCAAAATAGAAGAGAGTGGTTTACATACCTAAATGCAAAAATTCCACAAGAATGGGCTGGGTAGAGATCTTAACAGCAACAATACATCTCCCAATATCCAAACCTGGGCTTTACAGCAGCTAAAACAAATGACTTCCTAAGCTCAGGGAAAATTTGGACGAAACTCGACCGAAACTTCAGCAATCAACAACAGCAACGAATTGCAATAAATCCCGGATCAGAGATGAAAACAGATCGAAGAAGAAACGGACCATTTCAACGCACAAACTAGCCATTGCATGGCGTCAATCGCTGGAAACTCTCTTCATTTGCTGGAACAGGAAGTCGCCGGATTTGCAAGGTTTAAAATTGAAAGAGATTTCATGGGTTTCAAACTTTTAGAAAGAAGTGTCACTATTATTTTTGTGGGATTGAGTTGTGAGTGAGGTGAGAGACGAGAGTGAAACCATAAGTTAGAGAGGCTCCTCCCTCTTCATTTGCGCCATTGCCTCCAAAATTTGATAATGTGTAATGTGTCCTATTGCATTTAGGGGTCGTTTGGTAAGGTGCATAAAAACAATGCTGAATATGGTGTATTAGTTATGCTGGCATTAGTTATGCTTGTGTTAATTATGTTTGCATTAGTTATGCTGCTATTAGTTATGCTAACATATTTTTTATCCATTGTTTGGTTTGATGTATTAAAACATTACACAATTTCTAAAAGAATTGTTTGTTTACAAAAATGTCCTCAAAACTAGTCCACACTCTAGCTTTTTAAAAGAAACATATGTTGAGAAATATTTTTATATTAAAAAGGTTTAAAAAATATTTTATTTGTCTACATATATTGTAAAATAAAATTAAATATTTATTTATAGAAAAAGAAAATATGCTAAGAATTTATTTATTTACAAGGGATATAATTTTATTTCTCATTATTTAGATTATTTTGAACTTGTATTAATATACTAACTAACATATTTTAATCAAACATAAATTTTGAAGGACAATTTTTTCTTTAGCTACTAATGCATGCATTAAAACTCATTGCATTGCTAATACCATTATTTTCTATGCATTAGTCATGCATAGGATAATACCAGATAGGATGTATAACTAATGTTTGCATAAGTAATGAATGGGTTCAAAATGCCTACTAAATAATGTATTATTGATACACAAAGCTAGTGCACCCTACCAAACAATGTATTATTAATACACAAAGTTAATGCACGCATTGACTTATCTAATGCACTCTACCAAACGACCCCTGAGGGTATAAGTATTATTATATAGGGGTAGGAATTATGTTAGACGTATGTTCCTAGGGATTATGGGCCAGAAAATTTGGGCATGCGTTGGGAAAAATTGAGTGGGTCTTTAATTAGAATAACCCAATTTCACAAGCCAAAACATTTTCCAAATTGTTTCTTTTATTTTCTAATTTTTTCTTTTATTTTAATTAAAATCCTACAACTTAAAAATCCTAAATTATTCGAAAGTGTGAAAACAAACTAATTAGCTGATTAAAAAATTATAAAAGCTACTTAATCCTAAATTAAAAGAGAAAAATCAATAAAAGAAAAAAGTGTAAAAATGAAGCATTTTTTGTGATTTTTAATTTTTATAAAATAATTAATTACAAGCTAATTCTAAAAATGTAAAAGAAATCCTAAATATAATGCATGATATTTTTTTGTATTTTTCCATAATTTAAATAAAATTAAACATGAAAAAAATGCAACCAATTAATAAATATATAAAAATTCTTAAAAATGGCAAATAATTATAAAAAAATGTTCTTCTTTGATTTTATAGGAGTATTTCATATAAGGCAAAAATCACGTGCTTACAGTTGCCCCTCTTTGTTCGGAAACATGAAGAGTTTTTGGGCAAAGATAAAGTGGGCAATATGAGGGATTTTTGCCCGTTTGAAACTCCATGAGAAGCATTTTTAACAAGAGCCTGACCAAACCTTGCTTCAATGGTTGCCTACATATCCTTGGTTATAAAGGAATCAGGTCAGTATAGTTCTGGAAGTTTTGGTAGCTGGGACTACCGAGAAGCTGTGATTTCGCTGTTTTTTGCTGTTGTTTCTGCTTGCTGAGCACCTTATTAAACCAAAATGAAAAAAATAAAAAGCTAAGCTAGCTAAGCCTATCAACTACTAGTTACAAGATTCCTAACTATAAATCTCTTGAAACTTGATCATGAGTCTTAGCTGATTTTGTTGTGGACTCCGATCTGAATCTTGATGCTCGCAAGCTGTAGGTGTTGGTTCTTTCTTCAGCATTGTGTCAAAGCGAGACAGGCGGAGCTTGTGACTTCAATCAAGTTTTGAGCAGTCCACATCTCTGCTAACTTCAGCATTTTAAATTCAATTCTTTTTTGTTCTTTTCTTCTTTTTCTTTATTCTGGATTGAGACTCATTCTTTCGGTCATCTCAAATCTTGTGCCTTGAGGTAAAACCTATTCGGACACCAAAGCAAACAAACGAACAAAATTTTTCTGCCACAGTTTTTTACTAGAAAAATTTTGTGAGTTATTTGCAACACAAATCTAAGCTACTTTTCATTGAAAGCAATAAAAATTAAGATTGTGTATCCCTGGGAATGAAACCTTGAATTGGTAAGGATACCAGGTTATGTTGGAAAATGACCGGGTTATGCCGGAAAAGACAAAGGTCCTCGGGTTATACCGGGGAGGTCCACGGGTTATGCCGGTATTAAAAGAAAAAGAAAGGCTCATTGGGCTATGCCAGGGAGATCCGCGGGTTATGCCGGGATAAGAAAGAAAAATGGCCCCTTCGGTTATGCCAGAGATATCCACGGGTTATGCCGGGAGAAAATTAAAAAAAGGTCCTTGGGTTATGCCAGAGACGTCCACGAGTTATGCCGGGGTAAAAGAAAAAGGTCCTTGGGTTATGCCAGGGAGGTCCATGGGTTATGCCGGGATAAAAGAAAAATGGTCCTTAGGTTATGCCAGGGAGGTCAACGGGTTATGCCGGGATTAAAAGAAAAAAGCTCCTTGGGTTATGCCAGGGAGGTCCACGGGTTATGTCGGAATTAAAAGAAAAAAGCTCCTTTGGGTTATGCTAGGGAGGTCCACGGGTTATGTCAGGATTAAAAGAAAAAAGCTCCTTGGGTTATGCCAGGGAGGTCCATGGGTTATGCCGGGATTAAAAGAAAAAGGCTCTTTGGGTTATGTCAGGGAGATCCACGGATTATGCTGGAGTTAAAAAAAAAAGGTCCTTGGGTTAGGCCACGGAAGTTCCACGGGTTATGCCGGGATAAAAGAAAAAAACTCCTTTGTTTATCCCAGGGAGGTCCATGGGGTATGTCGGGATTAAAAGAAAAAAGCTCCTTGGGTTATGCCAGGGAGGTCCACGGGTTATGCCGGGATTAATAGAAAAAGGTTCTCAGGTTATGCCGGGGAGATCCACGGGTTATGTCGGGATAAAAGAAAAAGGCTCCTTGGGTTATGATTGGGAGGTCCACGGGATATGCTGGGATAAAGAAAAATATCCTTCGGTTATGCCAAGGATAACTAGGGAATGGGGCCCTACTTTGGAAAGGATGCAGCTAGAGATTGGAGGCCCTATGCTACCATGATTTTGAATTTTTCATTCTTAATTTCATTTTTTTTTTGGTTTTTTTAGTAGAAAATGCAGGAAAGAGTTTGGAGGAAACTTCCATTTTGGTTGGTTCTTTGCTGCAAAGATGTTTCATCACTTGCACATTTCTTTTTCATTTTGGTTGCACCTGTTTTTTGCATGGTTGCTTGGATTGCACATGTTTAAAATGTTTCAAACAAAGAATAATTGTTAGTTTGAAACGGTGGTTGATTTTGTGGCCTTGATTGTTTGATCTTTGGATCTTGGCACAACTTTTGGTGAGAACCTCCGCTACTACTGCTTGTTCCCATAGGACCGATTTCATTTCAGGCCCTGGAGAATTTTTCAGACTTTGCCATGATGGTTGGTCGGTGGAACTCAACTTTCAACTTTAGTTCGCCTTCGTAGGCCTTTCCTTTCTGATTCTCTTTTTTCTTTTTCTTTTCTTTTCTTTGCTTTTCTTTAGAACATTGGGGAACTTTTGGCTCCTAAAACTTTGTTGCAACGGCTAGTCGCGTGGGACTTAACCTTTTCCAACTTTATTTTGCCTTCGTAGGTTTTTCTTTTCTGGCTTCTTTCTTCCAACTTCAATTTCAGAGCATTTTGGGTACCTTGGCTTCTTCAACTATTTGTGTCACGACCCTAGTTCACCATTTGTGAACACGTCATGACGGCACCTAGTCTTCGCGACCAGGTAAGCCTAACACATTGCGGAAGTAATAACATTTGCGGAATTTATAATCAAAACTAAATAATAGGAATATTGTATACGGTTGCCACCTGGCACATACACTTTAACACTTTAAAAGTTATAAAACTATCCCCAATACCCGAAAACCCACGGGCAACACAGACTGAGAATGAAAAATATAATGCTGCTCTAATAATCCGAAAATGTCTATAACAAGAAATAACGGAATATCATCGAGCTAAATACAAGGTAGAGTGAGAGGGAGACTCTCCGGTGTGCGGATGCGGCAGATATACCTCAAGTCTCCGAAAATGCTCCCGCAGCTACTGGAAGTGCGCCTGCATAGAGGTACCTGGATCTGCACATGAAAAACATGAGCAGAAGAGGCGTGAGTATACCACAACGATACTCAGTAAGTATCAAGCCTAACCTCAGTTGGGTAGTGACGAAGAAAAGTCGGGGCCCTACTAAGGCAAAAATAATATAGCAGCAAAATATTAACAGTATAGAAATCCAATGAGAACTAATGAATGCAGTAGTGTAATAAGACAGCTCAATGAAATAGTAATACTACAAAGACAGAACAGAAAACGCGGAGTAAACACAACTAAATTACAAGAATACCGACGAGGGTCTCCTAGGATACCGTCCTGTAGCCCTTTTCTCAACTGTCCTATGGATCTACCGGGATACCGTCCCGTAGTCCAATTCTCATAATAACATCAAAGGATCTCCCGGGATACCGTCCCGTAGTCCAAATTAAAAGTGCAGGGGGATCTTAAGGGATACCGTCCCGTAGTCCAAAATAAAAGTACAGGGGATCTTCCGGGATACCGTCCCGTAGTTCCAAAGTAAAAGTGCAGGGGGATCTCCCTGGATACCGTCCCGTAGTCCCAAAATAAAAGTGCAGGGGGATCTCCCGGGATACCGTTCTGTAGTCCCAAAGTAAAAGTACAGGGGGATCTCCCGGGAATCAAACCCGTAGTCCCAAAGTAAACAAACAGGGGGAAGCTCCCGGAATCCCGCATCCGTAGTCCCAATGTAAATGCACAACCAACATCAGAGAAATATTCAGAAATTTAAGTACAACAATACAATGCATCAAATAATACTGGCCTAACATGCTCCACGTAGTCACAGTTAAGACAATTTAAATAAATAGGTAGCTTGGATCAATTAAACATACTCTTCTACGCTATCACATGTTATAATAATAAGTGAAGCAAGGCAAATATGAAAGAGAATCCAAATCAAGTATTTAAGTAAAAATTCGGGTTTTAAAAATTAGCTCAAGTACACGCTCGTCACCTCACGTACAAGGCATTCAATTAACAATTAGCACATCCTAAGGGACGAAGTCCCCCACACAAGGTTAGGCAAGCCACTTACCTCGAACCGATGCGAAATCAACTAGGGAACGATGCCCTTGCCACGAGTATCCGACTCTAAATGGCCCAAATCTATTCAATTCAATTACAAATCGTAAATAATATTGTAAACAACTGATCCCACTAATGAAATTAAAGCTAGGGCGCAAAAATAGGTAAAATAACCAAAATGCCCCTCTAGCCAATGTCTCAAAATCGAATAATTTTCACATTTTCAGAAACCCCATACTCTCACGAGTTTAACCATATAAAAATCTCCCAAATCAGAGGTCAAATGGCCACTCAAAATCAAAAAATTAAGCCTAAGAAGTTTACCAATTCTTCTCAATTTTAGACCTTGAATTTGAATTCTAATGGTTGATTTAGCTAGAAAATGATGGAATATAACTAGAAGGGATCAAAGCAACATTACCCATTGATCTTCTCTTCAAAATCCACTCAAAATTGCCTCCTCCCGAGCTCTCAATTGATTTTTCTAACTTTGAAATAAACCCTCGGATTAAACTTTATCAGACCTGTGATTTCCGCTTTTGCAGCCCAGGGACTGCTTTTGCGGACTAGAAACCGCATCTGTGGTTGCGCTTACGCGGGAAGGAGACTGCTTCTGCGGTTCTCCTGGGATGGGGCAATTCTGCTTATGCGGAAAGATGGCCACTTATGCGGTAAAGAAGACGCTGATGCGGCTCCGCTTCTGCGGCTCCAGGACCGCAGAAGCGAAAATACGAGAAGCCTGCTGCAACTTTTTCCTTCTAACTCCAAACTTTGCCTGTTGAGCATCCGAAATCATCCCGGGATCCTCGGGCCCCCAACCAAAAGCACCAATACCACCTAATACCTTATTCGAACTTGTACCAATCCTCAAAACACCTCAAACAACGCCGGTAGCCCGATTAAATTAAGGATTCAAGCCTAAGAACTTCAAATTCTATCAAAATATACTTTCGATCAAAAACCTAACCAAACCTCGTTCGAATGACCTGAAATTTTGCACACACATCACAAATGACATGACGGAGCTACAGAAACTTCCGAAATTCCAATACAACCCTCGGATCAAAAACTCACTATCGGATCGGAAACTCCAAAAATTTAAACTTCGGTATTTCAAGCCTAAATGAACTACGGACCTCCAAATAAAATTCCGAACACGCTTCCAACCCCAAAATCACCTAATGAAGCTAACAGAATAATCTGATTCCCTTTCCGAGGTCATCTTCATACTGTTCCGAATACAGATCATTTTTTAACTCTTAAGCTCTCATTTAGGGACTAAGTGTCCCAAAACACTCCGAATATACCGAATATCCCAGCAAACCAAATAGCATAAATGAACTTCGAAAAACCAGTTAATGGGGGATCGGGGCGCAAATTTCAAAAACAACCGGCCAGGTTGTTACAATTTGCCAAGGTGGTTAGCCACGTGAGACTCAACCGTTTCCAGTTCAATTGCCTTTATAGGCGCTTCAATTTGATTTCCTCCTTTCAAGAGTTTTGACTTCGAAGCATGGGCCGCCATGGCTAGTTGGGGATGACTTGATGCCCCTGATAAGGCTGGTTGCCTTTCTGCACATTGGCTCGTGTTAAACAAAAGCCCTGTAAATCAGTCTTGCCATCCTTTCTTTGTCTCAGTTCCGGAATAGAGTTAGACGAAAAGGATTCAAAGAAAAATAAATAATGTACAGGACAATGAATTAAAAGGAGAGGTATCCCTTTCGGGGAGAGGAAAGAAGGACTTATCTGGAGTACATACGGACTTTAATGAACATGACATGCCTTTTGGACTGGATGCCTGATTTGTTTAAACCGTCTGACTGTCAGAAATTCATCACAACTTCTACTTCAAAATTCGAGAAACCTTGCCAGGATTTGTCGATGTTGATGGCTATAAGGATCTTCTTTTCGATCAGTGGGGCCCTTTGGAGGTTTTCACTAGCTGACCTCTATTATTTCTCTTCTCACCATCGCCTTATAGTGCTCTTTGCGAGTTTTCACTAACAAGACTCTCTCATTTTTCGTTTCTCTGCTTACCATCGCCTCATGGTGCCCGTGTGGGTTTTCACCAATAACTCTCTCATGTTATTCCTCTCATTTTGTTGTATCAGATCCAAATAATTGTATTCTTTGGTCCTTGAACATTCTCACCGATTGATTGGAAGGACTTGAACTGGGTTTGGGTGTAAAGGATTTGGACTGAATTACAACTTTGGAACCATTCAGGCGGGATCATCCCCTAACCAATATAATATTTTCCCCAGTTTCACTATTGGGGGACTTTGGATTTTTATTTTAGTGTGACTGAACCCTAGAGAGAGGCTGCCTACATATCCTTTCGGAATCAAGTCGAAGGTAGTTCAGGGAAAACTTTGTTTTTGATTTTCTTTTTGTTTTTCTGTTTTGTTTTGTTTTCTTTTGTCTTTCTTTTTCTTTTTCATTTCATTTTTTCCCTCTCTTTTTCATCTCTTCTCTTCTTTTTTTTTCATTTTCTTTGCCTTTTCTTCTCTTTTTTCTTATATATATTTTATTTAATTTTATTTTTCAATAACACTTTCAACAGGTCTTGCGTAGTTCGGGAAGATTAGCAAATGAGTAAACTAACTCTCCTTTTTTTATAAAACTCAGACCATGAAAGCTTTAAGGCAAAAGAAATACATTTTGATTTATTTATTTATTTATTTTTTTTTTTTTTGGAATTTTCTAAAAAAATATGCTTTAAAAGAAGAAAGGAATTTTTTTTTTTGGATTTTTATTTTTGATTTTAATTTTATTTTTGAAAGAAAGATTTCTAAAAATTAATTTTCTTTTGATTGGAACTTTGGGAATTTCAAAAGTAAAAGAAAATATTTTTTGTTTGAATTTTCATTTGTTTTCTCTTTTTCTAAAGAAGAATGAAATTTTTTTTATTTTTTTGGATTTTGGATATTACCTCTTAATTTTCAAAAGAGGAACTTTTAAGAAAAATATTTTGAAATTTTGATATTTTATTTATTTACAAAAGCACTTCTAAAGAAAAGCGAAAAAATATTTTTTTGGACTTCAATTTTTCAATTTCCTTTTTTATTGACATTTATGAAAGAAAGACATCTAACGAGTATTTTTTGGATTTTTGTTTCTGATTTTTTTTAATTTTTTATTTTTAGAAAAATACTTCAAAATGAAGGAAATCCGTACTTTGGATCTTGACTTTTACTGATTTTTCTTTTTTTTTTTTTTATGAAAGTCAATAGAAAGAAGGAAACCATTTTTTTTACTTTTAAAAGCTACTTTTAACTTCTTTTTTTTTTTTTTTAATTTCTAAGGAAAAAATTTTAAAGAAGAAACTAAAGGAAATTTTTTGGATTTTTGAAAATTGGGGTCTCAAAGAAAGACTTTTCTGTAAAAGGAAATAAAGAAAAATATTTTTAGATTTTTAAAAATTGGGGTCGGAACCAATGAGATTTTTCTACGTATCTCACATTCGGTGAGAATTAGACCCGCGTAGTTCGGTCAGATTCGACGAAACACGGGAAACATGGCACTTGAAAATTTTGGCTCATTTTGAAATAACTCTTTTTTGTTTCAGAATTTTGGCAGAGTTACAGAATATTCCAAATACCTACCTCTCACTCTTTATTTTTTTATTATTTTCTTCCTCTATTCTAGAAGCCGGTCAACATGCAAGCCGAACAAACAGATGCGCAAGTAGCACGTAAGATGCATCAGGATGGTCTTTTTAATTTGGGTACACCTATCCTAGACAGACCCAACCTCTGTGTTGAGTCTCCTAAGTCAAATGCATGTGAGACGAACAAACGTTCCTAGTAGGGATCCGGCATGAGGCTTTGTTATACTAGTTTTAAAACTTTGGTTTATTGTTCTAGACCTAGCTTACCCGAACGGACAACTCGAGCCGTGGGAGGGGGCAGCGTACCGGGGATACAGAAGCTCTGCCGGCTTAGAAACTTATCCGAACCTCGTTCTAAATGGG
This sequence comes from Nicotiana glauca, assembly GCA_026770625.1. NCBI lineage: Eukaryota > Viridiplantae > Streptophyta > Magnoliopsida > Solanales > Solanaceae > Nicotiana > Nicotiana glauca. Next base: position 61,055 of record MU757412.1, on the reverse strand, counting down.
ATATGACTCTAAACAGAAAAGAAGCTACACGAAGTGCACCCTTCTCCATGATGTAGAAGACTCAGAAAGAGGAAGGGTTTCGTAGTAGTGTATATACAATTCATCAAATATCAAAGCGGTAAAGCATTTAGCACATTTAGCATGAAACATGTAGGAAAATCAGATAACAGATAAAGCCAATCATAAAGCTATTCTAAGCTCGAATTCTTGAACCATGAACCAAAGTTCTGGGTTCGTATCCCCAGCAGAGTCGCCAGAGCTGTCATACCTCCTTTTTACACACCTACCCCGAAGGATAATGTATAAGGGAGTTTTTTATTTTAAGTAACATTATTAGAACTAAGATTATTTATTATCAGAGTCGCCACTTAGGATAGGTTTGATTTTAGTGTCCCAAGTCACCGGTTTACCTTGAATCCCAACTCGAGGAAATTTCGACTTTCCAAATAAAGTCTGCGAACCAGAAATTCTGACTAAAGAATTCTGTTGACCCGGGGGAAGGTGTTAGGCACCCCCGGATCCCGTGGTTCTAGCACGATCGCTTAAACTATTATAAATGGCCTAATATCTGATTTTAGAACATGTTCATCGTGTAGTGCAATTCTGAAATTATTTACCGCTTTAAATTAATTTTTAAGGAAGGTTGAGCGTTGTTTAAAACGTGTTTTTGGATCACGTCACATGAAATGCACCGGATCCGCGACACATTTTATTCAATATTTTGTGATTTGGATTTGGGTCACATGAAATGCACATCCCAGTTTAAGAAGATAAAATTATTAAATAAAGCGCCAAAAGCAGCTAGCGCATTGTTAACTTTGCGAGGGCAATGGAAATTCGCTAAATGGCACGCCAAAGGTTTTATTATTTGAAGTTATTATAATCGGGTTACATAAAATACACCCCCGAATTTGAAAATTATGCATCATGACTATGTCACGGAAATCGCAATAGAATGATATCGGAAATACTTAAACAATTCGGGTGTACAAACGACATATCCATTTCACTGAGCTGATTTCATACACATGACAATTATACCAACTTAAGAATTTTTAACAAGAAAAACAAAACACATGTTTAATCAGTTTTTACCACAAGATATTTCTTCAGCATGATGGCTAAAAGTTAACATGAAATTTAAAATAATTATGGGAAATTACTTACTCAGCCACCGTAGAAACAACAAAGAGAAAATATTACAAATAGGTATAGCATGCTGGATAACCATAATTGGATCCAACTCAAATGACAAGTTTATATAACTTGGTAACATTACACGTTCTAAATCTTTGATCCTTCGAGTAGTGCACTTTCAATTCATATTAAATGAAGATCCCAACATTTAAAGGCCAAAACATGAGAAACTTCAATTAAATCAAAAAAGTTAAATAAAGAGACCAGGGCTTCGATGCAGAGCATTCACAGAGAATCATTACACAGTTAAGCACAAATTCGGCACCGAACGCATCAAATATTCCATTCGTAAATTCAAAAATAGAAGAGAGTGGCTTACATACCTAAATGCAAAATACCACAAGAATGGGCTGGGTAGAGATCTTAGCAGCAACAATACATCTCCCAATATCCAAACCTGGGCTTTACAGCAGCTAAAACAAATGACTTCCTAAGCTCAGGGCAAATTTGGACGAAACTCGACCGAAACTTCAGCAATCAACAACAGCAACGAATTGGAATTAATCCCGGATCAGAGAAGAAAACAGATCGAAGAAGCAACGGACCATTTCAACGCACAGACTAGACATAGCATGGCGTCATTCGCTGGAAACTCTCTTCATTTGCTGGAACAGGAAGTCGCCGGATTTGCAAGGTTTAAAATTGAAAGAGATTTCATGGGTTTCAAACTTTTAGAAAGAAGTGTCACTATTATTTTTGTGGGATTGAGTCGCGAGTGAGGTGAGCGACGAGAGTGAAACATCAGTTAGAGAGGTATGTGCCTATGGATTATGGGCTAGAAAATTTGGGCCTGCGTTGGAAAAAATTGGGTGGGTCTTTAATTAGACAAAACATTTTTCAAATTGTTTCTTTTATTTTCTAATTTTTTATTTTCTTTTAATTTAAATCCTACGACTTAAAAATCCTAAATTATCCGAAAGTGTGAAAATAAAATAATTAGCTGATTACAAAAATTATAAAAGATATTTAATCCTAAATTAAAAGAGAATCAATAAAAGGAAAAAGTGTAAAAATGAAGAATTTTTTTGTGATTCTCAATTTTTATAAAACAAGTAATTACTAGCTAATTCTAAAAATAAAAAAAAAAATTCTAAATGTAATACATGATATTTTTTTGTATTTTTTCATGATTTAAATAAAATTAAACATGCAAGAAAAATGCAATCAATTAATAAAATCTATAAAAACTCCTAAAAATAGCAAATAATTATTAAAAAAATCTTTGTTCTTGAATTTTATAGGAGTATTTCATATAGGGCAAAAATCACGTGCTTACAATATGGTTGAAATTTCAGTGATAAATCCAGCAAGAAAATACATATATATAACACTAGCAAGAAAGAACTGTTTGTATTTCATCTTTAACTCCATTTACAAACATTTAAACGTTGAAGAACATGTATACCTTCAACATCAATTGAAAAAGAACAATCAAGACGAAAGAAAACTGTTGAAAACTTGAGAAGAAAGGAAACAGCTGCAGTAAACTAACACCACTACAACAACCAAATAGATCCCAGATTTGGAACCAAATCCAATCAGCTTCCGAACCTCGAATCCTAGCTAAATAACCCAAGGAAACCCTCTATTTCAAACCATTTTTAGCTTGTGAAAATCAAAAGGAAGATATTTTGGAATTTCCTATGATTTTTGAAATCTAATCATTTTAGAAAGAAGAGAGAACTTTTTGCAGTAAAAAGATGTTGAATGTATCTTTAAGAACTTTTAGGCAGAGAATAGGGCTGAATTGTTTGTGTATGAATAAATGGGGGAATGTTCCCTTTTATAGAATGCACAAAAAGACATCAAAAAAGGAATAGTTTGACCTAATTTTGAAAGTGCAGAATAATACAATATTTTTCATACAATTATATGTCCTTTTTTCTTATCCAATTCCAGCATTCTTCTAAAGGATAGGGAAAGCTGACCTAAATACTAGAACCTTCTAATTTTAGCCTATGTGAAAGTCCATTTTTACTCTATTTACCCCATAAATTACTGCCTATTTCAAATTTATCCTAGGTTCTTATTTTAAATCAACTAGAACCATTTTAGGCTTTTAGACAGGTGGTGAAAATGCCTAAGGGTATTTCATTTCAATTTCTGAAATTAAACTAAGGTTTAAATGGTTATTTAGAGACTCAAGTCTAAGCTTAACATCAATTAAACCTAAGTAATCAAAACATGCAGGCAATCAAACTCAGATTCAAAAAGTTTATTCTAACTTAACCTAATTTTAACTAAGTCCAAGCTGAATCAGGCTAAAGCTGAATTAGGCAATCAATTATCATGAATTCTATCTTAATTAAACCAAGGTATATTAAAAACTAACTTGCGAGAAGAATAATCATAAGTGGAAAGGAAAAAACATAAACAAAAAAAACAAAATTATCAGAAACTAAACAGGCAAATTAAATCCCTAATGATGATATCTAAACAATAAAACTATCAAATAGAAGAAAGGAGAAAATAACCTAAATTATGCGGCTAACCAAAGGTAATTAATAGAAGAAAGGAGGAATGACCAAAATCAGAAGAAAACTAAAGAAATGGTCACAAGGAGTTACCCAATACTTGATTCTTCCAATAATGAAACTGAAATGCTTTTGAATTCTCACCCAAATTCTCGGGATACGAATGATTTTTTAGACATCCAATAATCCATTTCTCTTATCAAGAGCAGTGGTCTCATGGAAGTTTTGGGGTTCAAAAACCTAAAAAATTGTCGAAAATTTGGAGGATTAGGGTTCCAGAATCTTATTATAAAATTCAAAAAAAATGAGGCAGATTCAGAAGGGGGCTAATAGTAGTTTAAGGTTAAGAGGGATGCAAGGATTATAGGGTGTTAATTTGGATTGATTTGGGTTAACTAGGATTTTGGGAATTTTGATTTTAGATCTAAGATTCGAGCAAATGGGTGAAAATTAGGGGGAAATGGTTAGTAGGATAGTGTTTGGGAGAATATCAGGGTTATGGGGTGTGAATTTGGGGAGGTTTGGAGGTGGCCCGCTGCCGGGAGGCGATTTTCGGCCAGCAGACCACGATGGAAATGGTGAGGAGCTGATGGTGGCTAGGGT
>MU757412.1:9532-56740 GCA_026770625.1 Nicotiana glauca | reverse complement strand
GGGGGGGGGGGGGGGTTGCAGGATTGTTCGGATAGTTTTATAATAAACGAGTGACCAGTTTCGGGCCGTTGGATCACAATAATCCAACGACCGTGATGAGATCAGGGCAAAGCGGTGTCGTTTAGGGATGGGGCAAGCCTGTACTGGGTAGGCAAAATTAGGCTTGGGTTTGGGTGACTTCTTGGATGGGTTTGGGTAATTTTGGGCTTGTTTTGGCTTCAAATAGCCCAAATCAGAAATTAAAACCACTTTTCAATTTACCTCCTTATTTTCCTTTTCCTTTTTTTTCCTTCCCTTTTTTAATTAAAAATCCTAAATTAATCTAAAATATGAAATTAAACTAATTACCTAATTACAAACATTATAAAAATTACTCTATCCAAAATTAAATGTAAAAAATCAAGAATCTAAAAATAAAAAAGAAAATAATGTAAAAATGGGCCATTTTCTGATTTTATTTTTAATAAAACAAATAATTAACTAAGTTATCCTAAAAATGTAAAGACAGACCTAAAATTCAATGCATGGTATTTTTTTGTATTTTTTATGATTTTAATAAAAATTAAATGTGCACAAAAATGCAAACAGTTAATAAAAATTCTACCAAATTCATATAAAATGGCAAAAAATTGGAAAAAATACATTTTCTTGGATTTTATAGCAGTAATTTGTATAGGTCAAAAATCACATGCTCACACCTAAAATACTACTTATATTTTATACACTTTATACACCTTACTATCATGGTCATCTGGTACTATATAAAATAAATGCATACACGATTATTTTATTAAAATATCCATGTAAAAATACATATATTTTCTCAACTTCTAATTTTTCTAATCTCATATAAAGAGTATAAATTTCGGACACTTAATTCTTAAAATGGTAAAAAGATAACCTTCTTTTCTTGTGAAAAAAATAATTCATATATTTGCAATAAGGAAAATCTCAAAAACTTTTCTTATATTATGTATATAATTTAAAATATATACGCAAGTAGTAATATTAATAACTATATAAAAATATTTTTTCCAAATTATTCTTTTACCAAAATTTTCCACTCAAAATACCATATCAAACATATATATATATATATATATATATATATATATATATATATATATATATATATATATATATATATATATATATATATACGGTGTCAAGGTTGTTAAACTTAAACTATTACAGATTTATAAAATTTTCACTAGGGTCTCCTCTGTAACTTAAACAAAACTCCAAACTATATCTAACATCTCGACTATTCACAATCTTTTGTACTTGAGTATCTCCTATCTTCCTTACCTTTACCTTACTTACCTTTCAATATCGCATTTTATCTTTTATTTCTTTCATAACCTCCCTTCAACATAGGTGTAAATTACGCCTTAAAGCTCTAATGTGATAGCACCTCTAGTGCATACAAAATTTGGAAAAAGCTTCATACTGACGTCTTACGACTCAGCTCTATGGCAGGATCTGGAAATAGAAGAAAGGTAATGTTTCCTAAATGCCTTATAGCCTCTCAATTATAAATGTGGCATGCAACACACCCACAAGTGATATTATACTAGGCACGGCTTTGTAGATTTCCTAGGACACGACCCGCTCTGATACTACTTTGTCACACCCCAAACCTGGGGAGGCGTGGCTATCACCCGATTCGTATTGCCCCGAGCGAACCATTATATAACTCATTCATTCCTTTTATAACTATCATGGGCCAACATGGCCACAACTCGCAATGTACAATTGTAAGTGGTCTAATGTTATATCAATAAACCATCGTTCTTGAAAGATGAATACATATGGGCCATCAAGGACTCTGATGTACTGTACATAATAAACCTATGTCTATAAAGCCTCTGAGATTATTTGACATTAAATGGGACGGGGTACCGGCCTACCCATAAGTCTGTATCAAAACTCTAACATGATAACTTATAGACTCGGCTGCACTCGAAATGAAGTGGAGTCTTATAGATCCTTCGCTTAATGCCAATCTCCTCTACTATGAGGGCTCGTCAAACTGATTGTATATACCTACAGGCATGAATGCAACATCCCGAACAAAAGGATGTCAGTAGGAATAATGTACCAAATATGTAAGGCGGAACTAAAATATAACGGTAAGCCAACATTAATTAAGGACATGGAAGAAATATAGAGCAAAGGACTCAACCTGTAAATCATGAAATACTTATAATGTCATGAATATGCATATGAATATCATGTTGTACATATGTACATGTGTTCATAATATCATCAAGCCTCTGAGGGCATCCCATCATATCATCTCAGCCACTATGGGTAAATCATCAATGTATCCCGATTGATCAGGTGGTAGTGTGTATATAACTCTATAACCTTTTTTTCATATTCCATATACATATATACACGCCATCTGGTGATGATTTAATGTATATGTATAAATAAATGCAATGCATAAAAAGTACATCAGTAAAATCTTTCGGAATGTCATAAGACTATTATGCCTTTAAGTAATAACATGAAGTAAACTTTTTCAACTTGCGTATTTTTCTGAGACCCATGAAAAGATGATAAAATAATAGGACACATGAGAATTCAATAACATATGCATCTTTAGTATTTCTATGAATAGAGTCATTTATAAAAATTGTGCATTTTCTCTTTTGGTTTGTGTCGTATGGATCATGCCAAAAGGAAAGAAGGGATAACCTTAACATACCTGAGATTGAATATTACAACAAGATCAACTTTAGATGTAGACCGCAATACCCATCAAGCTTCTCATAGTGAAGTTGTGACAAACTACTATAGATGTGTGGTTCCTTAGTTTAGTAAGTTCAGCAAATAAGCTAAACCACAATATCAAACTAGTTGGGGTGGGACGTGGGTGAGTCTTGAAGAAACCGGCTCAAGTGTAATAAACTTACTATTGAAGTGGGAATTCTTTGTGATAAAATCAGCTTAAGTTCCCTTTGTGATAGAATCTGCTTATGGGATGTAACACGAAATCTGGAAAATCTCACTCTTACCATAAATGTTGCTGACATCAACCAGCAAAACATAACCAGTCAGAACCAAACACCACCACAAAACACACAAAACTAAAACCCACCACTCATAGCTCTAAATCCTCACGTACCGCACAAGTATCACAACCTAGCACCTCCCCAAAACATTAACCCACCACTAGCACAAACCCATCAAGAACACCACTGTCACCCAACCCAATATCCATAAACCACCACTTATCACACTACTCAAAACGTACCATAACCTACCTCTGACCCCCTCAAACCTCAATCAATGATCACCCATATAGCCGAGTTCCAAGAACTCAATAACACGACCATCACCTAACCCAATATTCACAAAACACCACTTATCACACTTCTCAAAATGTAACACAACCTACCCACGATACCCCTCACACCTTAAACCTCAATCGATGATCACCCATATACCCGACTTCCAGGAACTCATCAAGGCAACCTGATATATGTGGAAAACTTACCCCATACCCCAGAAAAAACTCTATTCATACCTGAGTCAACCTAGAAGGACCTACTCATTCGAAACATACAGAAAAACTCAAGAAATTGATAAGGAAAGTGCAGATGTCGAAGGTGGAAAGGGTGTTGAAGGTTTAAACTACGAATATGTTTGTATCAAGCCAGATGTTGAACTACTGGAGCGTTACAAACCTCCCATGTTTGAGATGTTCTATGGCATTGGTGATCCAAAGGTGCATATGAGAACATACTACGACAAGCTTGTACGAGTGAGTAAGAATGAACAAATCCGCATGAAATTGTTCATGCAAAGTATTACAGGAGACATCTTATCTTTGTATATCAGTCAAAATACTATGAAGTGGGCGAAATGGGTGAGCATAGCATCAGATTTCATGGATAGATTCAAGTTCAATATAGAGAACACACTAGATATTTTTTACATTCAAAACCTCAAGAGAAGTCGACAGTAACCTTCTGTGACTATGCTACTCGTTGGAGATCAGAGGCCGTAAGATAAGGCCACCACTTGAAAAAGAACAACTGAACAAGTTATTTGTTAGAGATCAAGATCTGCAGTATTATGAAAGGTTGATGTTTATCGAGAATCACAAGTTATCAGACATCATCAAGTTAGGAGAAAGGATAGAAGAAGTAATCATTAATGGGATGGTAACCGATTTTTAGGCATTGCAAGCCACAAACAAAGACATACAATTAGGAGGTATTTTAAAGAAGAAAAAAGTGGGTGCCATGATGGTAGCCCAGGGCCCTGAGGGGAGCATATATCAACCATAACCTCAAAAATACAAATACCCTGCAACCACCTACCATACATACAACACCCAAACTGTATATTACCATTCACCTACACCCACTCACCAAAACTACCTAAAACCATGACAAAAGTTTTCAGTGGAGCTCCCAGACAATGCACCCCAATCGCTGAACCTATAGTGTAACTATATGATGTTGCTATTAAGAACCATTCCTAGTAGGTTAACCATAACAAAACTTGTGCCTATCACTCAGACATGAAGGGTCATACCATTGAAGAATGCCCCATACTAAAGGACATGATTCACACACTGATCGACACCAAGGTTATACAGGCAAAGGAAGTTGCACCAAATGTTCGTAACAACCCTCTCCTAGATCATTGGGGCAAGGGAGTGAATGTGATAGAAACTAGTGAGGAATAGGATCAGGAAGGATACATTGGACTTATTCGAGATGGGGATGCTCCTAAAACATGTCATGTCACCTTTACATCGATTGTGGTGAAAATCCTTGCACTATTTGAGGTCGGCATAACTACACCTTTCACTGTGATGGTAGCTCCCACACCTTTTTATAAGTTAGATGTCATCCTATGAGATTATGTTGCAAGGGCAACAAGAAAAGAAAAAGCAAAAATGGAGTCTATAGGTGCTATGCAAGGTATGACTAGAACTAGCACAGTTTAAACACCCGAGAATCTTGGAGGAACAAACAAAGAAATATTATCTAAGCCACCTTTCATTAAGACAAGCACTGATGATCTTTCAGTGAAGGTACAAGCGAGGGAATACTTTGTTGTTTATCACCTGTATAAGACACCCGCCCAGATATCCATCTTGTCACTGTTGCAAAATTAAGACGTGCACAAAAATTCCTTGATGAAAGTGTTAAGTGAATCTTATATACCCACCAGTATCACTAGTAGGGAGATGGAAAACATGGTCGGACAAGTACTGGAGTGTCATAATATTAATTTACACAAAGATGAGTTACCACCAGAATGGTTGAATGACAAAAAAGTGTTGCACATTACTGTGCCATTTCAAGATAAGTTAATTGCCAGGGTCGTGATAGATAGAGGTTTGAGCCTGAACGTATGACTGCTGACCACTATGAAAATATTAGATAAACTATTGCATGAGATACGGATGGGAAGCATCAACATGAAGGTGTCACACGGATCTTAGAGAGCCACTACTAGATAAGCCAACCTTGATCTACAGATGGGCCCGACCTAGTTTGATGTCAAATTCCAAGTGCTAGACATAGCCTCTACCTACAACCTATTGTTGGGACGACCATGGATACTCACAGCTGGGGTAGTCGCTTTACTCTACACAAGGTTGTGAAGTTCGAGTGGAATCATTCATGGAGATGGAATCAACCCTATTTACACCAACCAGACCATGCCAGTCATCGAAAATAGAAGGAAATTAGGAGGAGGAACATACTACCACATTGAGAAGGTAAATGCAATTGAGAAGGATCGATGGTGGAGCAATAAGATAGTAAGAATATTGATGTGGTTGGGATACGAACCATGTAAGGGTCGTTTTGGGCGTCCTAGAAAACATATTCAGAATAGTTCTTTAAAACTAATTGAGGTGCACAAATTAGTATTGGCACTTCAATTATAAGGAAATAATTTGAGCACAGAGTGAGCATGCAGTAATTTCCGGGCACAAGTGGGTCTTGGCCGAAAGCTTCAGTGGGTCACAGAACCCATATGGCCACAGTATCATGGCACAAACTTTGGACTCGGGTATGAATATACTATGTAGGAATATCAAGATTGGAAACCACTATGGCACACCGATTACTATTCGGTGGAACGACCCATACCACTGCTGTACCTGATGTTTCGCCAGGCTGACGTGATTACAGGATTCGAGGAAGATGAGATTTTGGCCGGTGAAGAAGATGTTTCTAGATGCGGAATATATGGATCGTAGTGCAATTTTAGATGAGGAGGAGGAGGAAGACCTTACCATTCATGCAGTGGGAGAAGAAGCTATTCTCAAGAATTGGACCGATGCACCATCCCGGGCTCGTCGATTACCTGGGTAGCCTTGGCAGAATTAGCATGATTTATCTTCAAAACATTTTATGGCATTTAAGACATTTTTTGTACTTTATTTTTAAATGATTATTCGATCCATCAGGTGGTACTTGTTGACAATTTTTTCTTTATTAATGTATTGTTGCCTTTCCTTTATTTATTATTATCTTTCTACATTCTTTTCAGCGTTATTATTACATATCCTAATGAACTTACAACTGTGATATATAATGAGATAATGCAATATTAGGAAAGTGATTCGGAGGATTTAGATGATGATATAATACCTGAGGAAATTTTGAACTTAGGTGATTTTAAAATAGTCAAAGAAACTCACATAAGCATTCATCTATCACCATCAGACAAGGAAGAGTACATCGAGTTTCTAAAAAAAATATGAGGATATTTTTGAATGGTCTTACGATGACATGAGTGGGTTAAGTGCATCCATAGTACCTCGAAAGTTACCTACTAACCCCATGTGTCTGCCGATAAAACAAAAGCATAGAAAATTCAAGCCAGATATGAGTCTGAAGTAAAGGAAGAGATTACTAAGCAAATCAAAGACAAAGTCCTTTAGATGGTTTAGTACCCAACTTGGTTAGCCAACATTGTGCTATTTCAAAAAAAGATAGGAAAGTCCGAGTGAGATTGGACTATCAAGATCTGAACAGGGCAAGTCCTAAGGATGATTTCCCATTACCCAACATACACATACTTATCAACAATTGTTCCAAGCATGAACTCCAATCCTTCGTGGATTGCTTCCCAAGATACCACCAGATATGGATGGACGAAGAGTACACTAAAAAAATAGCCTTTATCATGCCATGGGGGGATATATTATTACAAAATGATGCCATTGTGTTTGAAGGAAACTGGAACTACTTACATGAGGGTCATGATGACTCTCTTCCATGACATGATACACAAGTAAATAGAGGTGTACGCGGATGATGTTATCATCAAATCTAAAAGGAGTTCAGATTACATAGTAGACCTGAAGAAGTTTTTCGACCAACTTCGAAAATACAATTTGAAGTTGAAACCCGCAAAATATGCCTCCGGAGCTCCTACAGGGAAATTATCGGGTTTCTTCGTTAGTCGCCATGGTACTAAGCTAGACCCACCAAAAATCAAATGTATTCAGGACTTGCAACCACCAAAGAACAAGAAATATGTGATGAGTATATAGTGATGCCCCAATTATATCTGCCGATTTATAGCACACTCAATGGTGGTATATGATCCAATCTTCAAAATGAAGAGGAAAAATGATGTGCTGAACAAGACTGAAGAATGTCAACGGGTGATAAGTGGGGATTTTGAGTGCTTAGTAGCGCCTTTTAGATTTTGTTTTAGTCTAAAAGTATTAAATTGTGTTCCCAAAACTAATAAAATTATGAGAAATTGTAGGTATAATGGAAACTGATCTATTGAGATAAAATCTAACTCAAATAGGAGTATTATGAAGCACAGGGCAATAAAAATCATAGAAGCATATAACTGCAGTGCGCAGAAGGAATTCTGTAGCCGTAGAAGAAATTGCGGACCGTAAAATTCCATATGCAGAGGCAAACCAAGAGGAAGATTTGGACAGAAATTTTTGCAAAGTGTGTACCGCACATGAATTTTGTGGCTGCAAAATTGGGCTAAGAGTCGAAGATCAGAGAGTATGCAAAAAGACCAAGTCCAGGATCCTCTGTGAACTGCAAACCACACAAAAATTGTGCGGCCGTTGAAAAGTTTCCTTGAGGCCGCACTCCTAAATTGTGCGGATAACAGAAGATGCTAGCAACCGCAGTTCAGAAATGTGCGACCGCAGAACTCCAATTCCTTCCAGATGAAGAAATGTGCGGACTGCACATGGAATTGTGCGGCTGCAGAATCTCCAAAGGGGCATTTTTGTTTGAGATTTTTAGCCCTATATAAATAGATGAGTTTACAAATTAGGTCAAGTTTTTAACCTCTGATGTTGTTGTAGCCATTTTTCTTTACTACTTTAGGAAGTATTATATTATTTTTGTGTTTTATCACTAGATTTCTTTATTTTAATCTTCCATTATGAGTTTAATTAGATTTTCTTCTCTAATTTCTGTCATTTCTATTATGAGTATCTAGACTTCTACTAGTGTTGTAACCCAACCCTAGTGTGTAAATCTTATGAGTGATTAATTTAGTACTTATTTATGATTGGGTGTTTATTATTTAGCTTAGTTCATGCTTTAATTATTGAATTGGTGGTTGCAAATATTGATTCATGCCTATTTGACTTAGTCTCTACTTGAGAAAGAGGTACATAGTCTAGGATAACTTAGCTAACAAGAAAATGGGTCAATTGAGAGATTGATTAACCCAATTAAAGTGTTAAACCTAGAGATAGTAATAACTTGACTTGAGCACTTATCAACTGTTGTGGTAGCTACCCATTTGTTCTTAAGAAATCCAAATTATGCAAAATCACTCTCTGACTGAAAGGTATTGAGTGGGTAATTTAGAGTTGTAAGCTATAGTACACCCCAATCAACTACACAAGCATTAAAGTAATTTATAACCCATTAGGAAAACACCTAGGTTGTGGTCACAGCCCTATGCCTTTAAACCAATTGGAAAAACCTAAAAAAACAGTTATCTCTAGTCTTCTTTGTTTATTTTGCAATCACTAGATTAACATTAAAAATAGCAATGAAAATCCTTGTTGTGGAAGATAGCCCATCTGCTTACTTCCAATATATACCCCTGGCTCCCATCATAACTCCTAGTGGATTCTACCCTAACTCCTAGTTGGGTATTTATTATTACCCATACGACTATTTGATATCTTGATTGAGGTGTGCATATAGACGTGACCAACATGCTTTTGAGAAAATCAAGGAGTATTTGTCTAAGCCACCCGTGTTGGTCCTACTAGAGCTAGGAAGACCTTTACTTTTGTACATGTCCTTATTGGATGGAGCTTTCGGTTGCCTCTTGAGACAGCATGATGAAACCGTAAGAAAGAGCAGTTGATATATTATCTATTAAGTTTGCACCCTACGAGGCATGATACTCTTTGCTGGAACGCACCTTTTGTGCTTTGACATGGATAGCCCAGAAGTTAAGAAATTATTTATGTGCATACACCACCTATCTCATATCAAGAATGGATCCACTAAAATATATCTTTCAGAAACCTATGCCTACGGGTAAATTAGCAAATTGTCAGATATTGCTAAGTGAGTTCGACATCATCTATGTGATTCAAAAGGCAGTCAAGGCGAATTGATTGGCTGATCACTTAGTAGATAACCCAGTAGACGGAGAATAAAAACCATTAAAGACTTATTTTCCCGATAAGGAAGTGTCATTTGTAGGTGAAGATATTATTGAAACATATGACGTTTTGAGAATGTTTTTCGATGCAACAACAAACTTTAAAGCTGTGGGCATTAGAGTTGTTTTATTATAAAAAATCGGTCAACATTATCAAGTATCTGTAAAGCTTATGTTCTCCTTCAACAACATTATGGCAGAATATGAGGCTTGCATCCTTGGACTCAGGTTGGCCATCGACATTAATGTTCAGGAGTTGCTCGTAATCGGAGATTCTGATATATTGGTACACTAGGTACTAGGAGAATGGGCTACGAAGAACACTAAAATATTGCAATACCTGCATTGTGTATAAGAGTTGATCAAGAGGTTCACAAAGATAGAATTCAAACATGTTCCAAGGATTCAGAATGAGTTTGCAAATGTATTAGCCACCTTGTCTTCCATGATACAACATCCAAACAAGAATTTCATCGATCCTATCCTGATAGAAATTCGTAAGCAACCAGCTTATTGTGCACATGTTGAAGAGTAGTTTGAAAGAAATCCATGGTTCTAAGACATCAAGGAATACTTGGATAAAGGAGAATACATAGAGAATGCTACACACACCAAGAAGTGCATGCTTCGAAGATTGGCCAACCATTTCTTTCTGAGTGGAGGAATTATGTATAGAAGGACTCCTAATTTGGGATTGTTGTGATGTGTAAATGACATAGAGAAATCTAGATTGCTCTAAGAAATACACATCAGAACTGTGGACCTCATATGAATGAGTTCGTTCTGGCTAAGAAGATATCAAGGGAAGGGTATTTCTGGATGACTATGGAAAGAGACTGGATCAAATATATTTTGAAAAGTGTCACCAATGATAGGTACATGCTGATATGATATTGTTGTTGTCCACCAAACTCAATGCAATGATTTCACCTTAGCCTTTCTTTGCTTGGGGCATGGATGTCTTCAGACCAATTGAACTCGTTGTTTCAAATAGGCATATGTTCATTTTGGTGGCTATAGATTGCTTTACAAAATGGGTTGAAGCCACTTCCAATAAGATTGTGACTAAGAATGTTGTAGCGAATTTCATTCGGGATCGTATTGTTTGTTGATTTGGAGAACCTGAGTCCATCATTACTGACAAATAGTGATCTGATAAAATCCATGCGTGAAACATTCAATATCAAGTATCAAAATTCTACAGCATACAGACCGCAAATTAATAGAGCAAAGAAGCCGCCAACAAAAATATCAAGAAGATATAGAGGTAAATGGTGGAAAACTACAAGCAATGAACAAGAAGCTACCATTTTATTTGCTTGGGTACCGAACCACGGTACGTCAACCGGGATAACACCCTATCTAATGGTCTATGATACCGAAGTCGCTATCCCTACCGAAGTGGAGAATCCTTCCTTAAAGGTCACAAAAGAGACCAACCTCCGCGATACGGACTTGATACAAAATCGGTATGAACAGTTGGCTCTCATTCATGGTAAGAGGATGAACGCAATGTGTCACAGCCAATTCTACCAGAATAGAATGGCAAGGGCTTTATAAAAAATGGCCACGACGAGACAATTCACAATTGGGCAATTGGGGTTGAATAGATCTTCCCACATCAAGATGAAGCAAAAGGGAAGTTCTAACCTAACTGGTAAGGTCCTTACATGGTTCACCGAGTACTGATAGGAGCAACGCTTATACTTGTAGAGATGAATGGATAAATATGGACAAATTATATTAATTTAGACGCAGTCAAGAGATATTACAACCTCTCTGCCCTATTGGGATAGGGATAAGGTCTGCGTACACATTGCCTTCCCCAGACCCCACTTTTTGGGATTTTACTGGGTAGTAGTATTAGTTGTTATTGTTACTATGTTTATTTGATGTAACCTGAACTACGCTTGACCTAATTCCCATGTAAATAGTCAGCCCTTTGGGTTTGGTTACATCATAATAAAATCTACATTCCCCCCTATGGTAAGAAACCGGGGCAAGATTTCAAGTTTTCAATCTCATTATGTCAAGGATCACAAAGAAGTGTATCGCCAGAAGTATGCATTTCAACTGGGGCAGAATTTTGAGAAAGGCGCTCAAAATTCTGAGTTGATGAAGTTGCAATGTCTCAAAGCGTGTCACAGTCACCGATTCGACAAAATTATTTTCTTTTATACGTTATCACATATTTTGAAAAATTGCATTTTTATATAAATGATTTATCACAAATGCATAGTTTTCGAAATTTTCATTTTTTTTGTAGTAGCCAGACGTTATCCAGCGTGACTTGAGCAAGGCCTTAAGACAAGGAGCAAATACGAAACGAAGAATCAAAGGCACGAACCAACCTTTTCCCCAAAACTCACGATTTTTATTTGGATGCAAGAACAATGGACATAACAAAGCACGTCCGCAAATATATACATAGATTAAGATCACTATCGTCAAGCTAAAGAACACTTTTTCCTCTCACATTTAATCATTTATTTTCTAGCATAGGGAGAAGCATTGCCCTCATCATTGCATAAGCCTAAATGCTGACTTTTTCTACATGAGACTAAATACTATCTGTAATGACCCGAATGGTCGTTTTGAGCTTTTGAACTTTGCTCCCCAGTTGTCGGGCATGACTTTCCCCATATAGTATATTATGACTTACAGTGTGATCAGAATGAATTTTGAAGAATAATTCTCAGTTTGAAGCTTTAAATTTGAAAAGTTTGACCAAGATTTGACTTATTATTATATGATCTCAGATTGGAATATTTATGATTTGGTCGGCTTCGTTAGATGATTTGGGACTTAGGAGCGTGATCAGAATGTATTTTGGAGGTCCGGAGTAGATTTATGCCTGAATTGGCAAAATTGAGTTTTTGGCATTTTTCGATTGATAGGTCAGATTTTGATATAAGGGTCGGAATGGAGTTCAAAGAGTTGCAGTAGTTCTGTTGTATCATTTGGGATGTTTGTGAAAAATTTTAGGTTATTCGGACGTGGTTTGGTTCAGTTTTTTACCAAAAACGTAATTTAAAAGATTTTGAAATTCTTAGGCTTGAATCCGATGGAAATTTGGTATTGTGATGTTGTTTTGAGCGTTTCGAAGGTTGGAACAAGTTATAATGATGTTATGGGATATGTTGGCATGTTGGTTGAGGTCTCGATGGCCTCGGGTTAGTTTCGGGTTGTTAAACAGACTATTTCATACTTTGGAAAAGTTGCGGATTTTTGAGCTTCAGCTGTTGACAAGAAAATTTTTGGTGCGAGAAGTCGAGTTTGGAAGCTCACATCTTACAATCTATAAGGAATCAAAACATTTGCCAAACATAAAAGTTGTAGCCTTTGCATTCTAGTTTCCATAAAGTTAAACCGTTCATGATTTGGACATTTTATCAGAAAGTTATAATCGATTGAAGATGGCTAGTGGAGCAGTTTCGACAGAATGTTTCTGATACATGGAGCCAACTTTAGGAGCTCAAATCTCGGAATATATAGAGAGTTACGTGGTGTACAACCTATCAAATGACAGATCTTCAAGTTTAGTTTATAAATCTTCAAATCGTTTGTTATGTTAATATTTCCATAAGTAGTTATGGGTGTTTTAACAGGAGATGTACAGCATGGGAAAATTGTAATAAGATGTACAACATGCACAACGTAAGGTACAACTCGATAAAGCCTGGACAGATTGTTTTTAACACAAGTTTTAGCCCATTTCTTTCATTTGGCTTGGATGATTTTGGAGAGCTCAAGGAGGGATTTTCCCCAAGAAACACTAGCTAAGTGATTTCTTCCTATTTTTGAGTTAAATATGTGATCTTACATGGATTTAGACATAAAAATCATTAGAAAAAAAGGTGGAGTTGGAGCTTGAGATTTTGAGATCTTCTAGGGATGATTTGAGGGGTCAAACAAACTCTGATTTTTGAGTTCTTTATATGTATGGACTCGTGAGATGATGAAGAACATTTTGGCATAAAGTTTGTCCAGTTTTAGGATATGGGCTATGTGGTCGAGTTTTGACTGATTTCAGATTTTGTGCTTAAAACCAATATTTTGAATTGGAATTCATTCGTTTAGCTTAATTTGATGGTAAAAATATGAACTTCATAGATTTGGAGCACTCGGAAGTTGGGTCGAGAGACAAGCGTGTTGTAGAATAGCTTTTCGGGCTAGTTGGAGGTGAGTAGTGATTTTAAATGCCGTTCTGAGGGTATGAAACCCGAGATTACACAACATTCGACTGTGTTGAGGTGACACACATGCTAGATGTCAGCATGGGATCGTGCACCGTTGGGGATTGTGACTTAGTCCATCCCGAATGACTAGTTTTTTATAAAATTGGTAGGTAATTGTTTGATATTATTATACTTTGGGCTAGATGCCATATTTGGGCTTCGAGCTAGCTGTTTGAACCATTAGGAGTTTGTTAATGAGAGTTTCCTCACTATTTGATTTAATACTTTTGCTCAATCATGCCATATTTTTACTATTTTCAAAACTTAGCTATGTTAATTGGTTTTAAACACCTTAACTGATATTTTAAAGATAATTTGAGCTAAGATTCATATTTTAATTTGCCAGAGAGGATTATGCGATTCTGACTGAGTACGGCCGAGGGCCTATATTGTGAGGATACTTTTGATTCGGGCTGCATGCGATGGTAGTGATATACGGATTATGATAATGAGGCCAAGGGCCAGAGATTTACGCCACGAGGTGGCTTGGAATTGATATGAGGCTAGAAACTTATTTATGATGCCACGATATGGCTTGATATTGCGCTTGGGCTGTAGGGGGCCCCTTTAAGAGTATGCGCACCCCCAATGAGTGCGGGTACTCATTGTGATATGAGATATGGCCCGATAGGCTGGTACTGTTGCCCGAGGGGCTGATTCTGATATTATTGTGCCTGAGGGGCAATTCTTATGTGTTTACCTTTCTAGTTGTTTTTCCTTTATACTGTTGACTGCTTAAGAGGTGTTTGTGAGATTTCCATGCTAAATTATATTTGCTGACTGTTGTTATGCCTCTTATAGCATAATATTATGTTTAATGCGATTTTATATTCCTCAGTCTTCATTTATTTTTATTAGTCACTGAGTTGGAAGTACTCACTTTACTCCTTGCGCCTTGTATGCACCTTCAGGTATTTCTAAACCCGGTAGCGGGTATTGGTTTCTCAGAGCCAGAGTCATCAGAGTTTAGCAAGGTAGCTCCTCGGCATTCGCCGCACTGCTTTTCTCCCTCTAGATTTCATTAGACAGTATTTATTTTATTTTTTACTCTAGTTGTATTTGGACCTTAGTAGATGCTCATGTCTAGTGACACCCCATTATCGGGATGTGTTGGATTTGTTTTTTCAGCAAATTATACTGTTAACTGCTTATTTTTTAGATTTTATCATATTTATGACTTAATACTTATTATTTTATTGCTTAAGATTGTAATGGGAATGTGTCAGCTGGACTTGTCCTTACGAGAGGTGCAATCACGATTGGGTCTAAGTTTAGGGTCATGACAAGTTGGTATTAGAGCCTATGTTATGTAGGTGTCACGAGTCATGGGTAGGTTCAGTAGAGTCTCGCGGATCAGTACAGAGACGTCTATATTTATCCTCGAGAGGCTGTAGAACCTTTAGGAAAAACTTCATATTCTTGAATTCTTATCGTGCGTCCTTGATTCAGCTTGAAAAGTAACTCTTGAAACTCCGTCCACCATTCGTATGTGCGCATGAGCACTCAGTATTAGATGTGCATCGATGGCTTGTGATTCCCTGATTAAGGGATGAGATATGATCTCTGTGTGTTTGACGTTGGGCCAGTCTGGAGGACTTGAGGCCGAATTTTTACCTATATCTTGAGCACCAAGGTGCTCATTGTGTGAGCCGTGTTTTTGAATTTATATATTCTGTAGTGCCCCTATTAGTAGAAGTGACTGCTGGAAAGTTATGTGATGAGTGTGATGTGACTGCGAGATGTATTCATATGATTTAGAAGCGATGGGAAAGGTCTGCTGGAGGATAGAAGAGCTATTAGGTTCTTGCTTTCCATCTTGATTCGAGTTACAACACCGAGTTATGGTATGTGAAGAACCTTTTCATGTTTCTTAGTTGGGAGTGAAGTAAATTTCATTTTGCGGTATGAGTTCAGATTCAAGAAGATTAAGTGATTGCGTAATATTTATGATGGTGGTAGGTATATACAAATGTTAGTTTGACGTAAGGCAGATGGTTTATTTCCTACAAAGTGTTCTAAAGTTGTGTGATCCTTAGGTGGTCTGTTAAAAGATCTCATTTAAAAGTGAAATATATATATATATATATATATATATATATATATATATATATATATATATATATATATATATATATATATATATATATATATATATTAAAATTTAAATTTGGGTCGCTTAAGAGAGTGGGTTTAACTGTTATGGGAACAAATGCGAGATTTTTAGAAGATTTAAAGTACCATATGGTATGTGTTTCACAAGCTTATAAAGGATTACATTTAATCTCACTATGGTATTATGGCAGTAATAGAGTATATGTTGGAAGAGTTAATGTGTGTGTTTTGTTCTACGGCTTCAAGCCTAGTGGGGGAGTCTACTATTGATTATATTGACTGCACGGTTATATGCAGTGTTAGTTCCAGTTGAGATGCACAGGAGAATTAGTTATGGCCTACGGAGATTGAGACCAAGGATAGCTCCACTAAAGGAAATTTCTTGGACAAAGGTCATAGTATGCTTTATAAGTGTGTGAGAATCACGAAATGTCTTGAGTTGTTGTTGGTAAAAGGATGCTCGGTGCATAGAGCAGGAAGTTGCTTATTTTTTTTGGAATGAAGTTACATTCTGGGGTGTCAGAGCGCTAATGAGGCACTGGTTGTTCGGCTCGTTTGATCAGGCTAATTGCAGTTTAAGTAGAGTGAATGACTCTCGAGAATGGTTCTAATGTGTTCAATATTGTACATGTAATAATTAGAAAATTTTCAAGTGTATGATTTGTCTAGGAACTGAGGTTCGCGATGGATGGCGTGAAGAGTTGTGTCATTTTAATATCAATTATGGTATTCTATACATTAGTATTAGAAAGGTAATGGCTTTAGATTTTTAAGAAGTCTTTTCAGGGTAGGTATTTTGAATGTGGTGCTTTTGGGAACATTTAAAAGAGTATTCAATGGGTTGTAAGCATTAAACTGTGTGTTATTATGCTTGGGTCTCATTTGGTGAGTCTGGGTTGAGGAATTATGATGGTATAGCAAGAAGAGTATCAATTTGAAAGTGAAATCAGAGGAACTCAGATTGTTAGGATCGGATATGGCGATTCGTGTGCTATATGGAGTTGGAGACTAGGAGTTCTCATAAACAGGTTATGTTATGGTTGTGGGTCGCATGTATTATTACGGTGTAGTGACTATCAGGGTTTAGAGACTTGAGTGGATCTTTTACTTCATGGTAAGTTAGGGTTTAAGAGATATTGGGTATAGACTGGTTGTCTCTGTGTCATATTATTCTGGACTATTATGCTAAGGCGACAATATTGGCTATGCTGAGAATGCCACGGACTGAGTGGTGAAGTTCTTCGAATTATGGTCTAGTAGGGTGGTTTTATATTTCGAAGATTCAGCAGATGGCTGGGAAGGACTATTTTTCTTACTTGAGTTTTTGGGATGGATGTCAGTGTAGATACTCCAACCATTGATTTAGTTTCAGTGATGAGGGATTCTTCCGGATGTGTTTCCTGCTGCTGGGCATGTCACTAGATCAGGTTGTTGATTTTTGTCTTGATTTCTTGTCGGGCACCGTATCGTATGGCACCGACAGAGTTAAAAGAGTTGAAGGAGAAGCTTCAAGGTTTCCTTGATAAGCGGTTCGTGGGCAGGACAATGTGGATGTATGTGCTAACTTGAGTTGTCTTGGTTGTCTCCCAGTTGTAATGTTGAGGGATGTGTTGATTCAATTATTACTGAGCTTATCAGTAATCTGCGGAGATCTATGAGGTACCTTTTTGTGTTGCGAGGTGTTATGATTTGTTGGTTATAGGCATATATGGTACAGTTCTATTGGGGTTTTATATTAGATGTCCAGTGGGAAGATTAATTAGGTGTTGCTCGGTGAATTGCGTATCGGTTATGTCCTTTCAGGTTTGTGTGATGTATGTTATTTGCTTCACTGTATGAATGATTATTTTCTTTGGTTCCAGACATCAAATTGCGCATGGTTGTCGATTTTGAGCATAGTGACTTGAGGTATTTCATGTGGACCAGTGTTTGGATAGGGTCGCACATTGTAGAGAAGTTATGTGGAGGTATGACCCTTCGAGTTAGTTTCGCGTATTTCGTTTCTACGATGTATGATGGGTTCTCAGCATTTTTTTTGTGGTGGTACCGGTGAATTGGTGGTACAACCCTTTCGTTCGAGTCATCTTCATGATTAGAGTACATTCAGATTATTGTTTATTGGTGCACGGATTGCACGAGTAGTGGCTTTAGATTGTATTGATGTGTCATGTCACCAGAGTAGTGGTGTTGGATTAGATGACATTGTCGGGATCTGAAATGAGTACAAATTGATTCGATTTCAGCATGTTGGAATGATTATATCGAGGTTTGGCTCAGAATATGCTATGGTCTTTGCCAACGGAGAAGTGGCTTCATGAATGGTTGATCTGAGAAATGGTTATGGCTTATTGCGTGTTTCATTTATCATTGACAGTATATGGAAGTGAAGGAATGCGATTGTAGTTGATAAGTGGTTTTTTATCGGTATTCGGTTATTGTGTGCAGTTATTATGATTCGAAGTATCGCTACAGTGTTTGAATTATGTGGTATATCATTTAATTGCACTTGAGGTTACAGATATGGTTTGTTACAGCTTGTTCGGACTTATCCTGTGAGCACGTGATTTTTGCCCTAAGCAATAATTCCCAAAATTTCAAACAAAATAATTTCTTTAGTATTTTATAATTTTTTGTGAATTTTGTGGCATTTTCTGGTAATCGTTGCATTTTATTTGTGCATTTTAATTCATATGAAAATACAAAAAATATTCATTGGCATTTAGGTGTAATTTCATATTTTAGTGTCATTCAGTAGTTAAGATACTTCACATATAAAGAAAATGACAAAAATAGTTCACTTTTGTATTTTTATTGTTTTAATTGTGAATTTGTCTCGGAATAGTTTTAAATAATGTTAGGAGTTAAATAGTTTAACTTTGAATTATATTAGGTCTTTGTTTTAATTTTTTCATTTCTTATAAAATTAGAAAAAATAAACACAAATGAAAACATTGAAAAATAAAAGAAGAAAATTACAAGGAAAATTCAGAAAAATAATAAAAAAAATAAAAAAATATAATAATAATAATAAAAGGAAAACAATTAAAAAATGTGTGGCCTTAATTGGTAAATAAATTTGGGCCATTTTTGTATTTATCTTCGCCAGGCCCAAGTTGTTTACCCGCCCTTACCTTGTCCAAAACCCAACCCCTGCCCGGTCCAGCCCTTAATATTCAAACGACGTAGTTTTAGAGGTTATTTGATCTGAGCCGTCAAGGTTGATCAATCAGACGGCTCAGAACTAATGACCCCTTAATATAAAACGGTAGAAACAACCCTACACCCCGGTCACGTCCCCTCACAAACCCTAGAGACTCTTCACCGTCTCCGCCGCCTGCTGTTGCCGGAAATCTCCTACGTCGGCGGCCGACGTCCAAAGCACCCCAAATTTACACCCCTGAACCGCATCATTCTTCCTTATTCAAACCCATGATTAGTTTTTCCCAAATCATAGTCAATCAGCTCGAATTTTGGATCGAAGATTCCGCTAAAACCCTACCTACGCCGATGACTCCCAAAATCACACCATGCCTTTTCGTCCTCCTCCTTATTCCCAATCTAGGTCTTGTTTTCCCCGAAACACACCGGAACCCTTCGAATCCTCAGTTAAAAATCAAAAACCCTAGCTGCCTCCTTTGTATTCTGTTGGCGGCACTACAGTTAATTCCCCCAAAACCCTATCCTAAGAGATCTTTACCCTCTTCTTCCTAAATAACCTAGGCTAGTTCCCTCCAAGTCCAGCCTTAACCACTCAAATCTCGGAATTAGGGTTTCCAAATTTATAAGTCTGTCAAGTTCAAATTTCTTAGGACATTGTTAATAAAACATATCAGTTGAAGGACAGGCCGAAGTTCATTTTAATGAAAGCCAAAATCAGTAAGCCTTTTTTTCCGTTTGATTGTTGAATTTTCTTTTGTTTAAGATCCGTTTGTTTTGTTGTTGTTTAGATTCAACTAGGATATCTTTCCTCGCAATCAATTGCTCTTCATGATACTTAACTTAGGGTTATATGGTTTCAATTTAACTTTCGTTTTGTTCTTTATGGTTTGTTTTGATTCTTGTCAATTTGATTTGGCACGAGCTTGAATTATATTAAGTTGATAATTGGAATTGACATTGCTGTTTTAGTTGTGGTCATAGCATCATTTAGGCTTATAGCTGTAGTATTAATTAGGTTTGAATTTTTGAGTTTTGTATAAATTAGTTTAATTGTTTTGATTTGTGATCTGATTATAATTGAAAATCAGTTTGTTAGTAGTTCATCAGATTTGAATTGGTTGTTTTACTTGCTTTAAGATCCGTTTGAAAGAATTAAGTATATCATGTCCCTGTTTGGTAATATTTGTAGATATTCAATATTTTAAGGGGAAAAATAGAATGACTATAAAGTTAAGGGGGCCCAAGAGAAAGGTCAAAGGGTAAAATATGGAATAGAGCCCAAGGAGTTTGTTCATAATTGCATAAGAAATCCTTAGAAGGTTCTAGAAAGGGGTGTATGTTTAATATTGTGAATGTTAACTTGTTAAAGAAGTCACAAAATGAGGGACCAAAAAGAAAATAAAGAAATCTGAAAAACCCCTCAACTTTTGCCTATAAAAGGCAGTAGGTACTGCCTAGTTTTATAAGTTTTAGCCTCCAAAAACTTCCCCCAAAAGTATTCTCTCAGTTTTCCAGATCTGAAACCTGAAATTCAAAATTCAAAAACCAAAAAAAATCATAAACAATAGAAAAATAAAAAAATATGCATTGTTACATTGCATTTTACAGATTAATTTGAAGTTCTCATCTGTTCTAGTTGCTGAAGCATTTCTGAAAGGTACTAGTTCCAATTCGTGTGGGTTTTGCTTTGAATCAAGTCATTTTGCGGTTATTCCTGGGTTGCTGAATTCACTACTAGGCTATTTGCTGGACCTTTGCTGTTATTGTTGCTGCTTATCTCTGCTGATCATCTCTTCTCTTCTTTTGTTTCCAATTCCAGGTACACTTGTGGACACTAATGATATGAAGTTTCATCCATTGTATATGAACAACGTGAAATCAATATGATACAGCATGTTGCAATACAAATCGACTTGTGTTTTTATCATTAGTTTAATGTGTAACTGTTTTTCATGTGAACACATATGTATTAGTGTTAGATAGAATTATATGTATTGATTAGGACTATTTGGACTTGTTTTTTGTAATTGAATTTGAAAGACGGTATATTAGGACTGTTAGTAGACTATTATGAATTGTTAGAACTTAGGATCTGTTATTAGCCTTGGTTATTCCATTCATAATTAAACTTTGAGAACTCGAATTGATATATACGATCAGTAAATTATAGCTATAGTATGCTAAATCAAACATGCTATCATATTGTTACTGTGACATCCAATAGTTTAAGGTTTTGATACCTTAGTTTGCATTATAGTGTTTTGGAAGTTGTTTTCAGGGATTTCTGTTCTGCCATCGTTAGTTTGCATTTTAGTGTTGATACTTTAGTTGACATCTAGTAGTTGTTTCGGTTGCTATCATTATATCAGAGTTTTCATAATATGCATATAAATAACTAGTTCCTTTGTTTGAAGATAAATAGGAAAATCATTAGTTGGATCACTATTAATTAAGCCTGGCATGAGTTAAACTCAGCATGTGTTTTCAGCATTACATTGCAATTCTCACGTTACATGAAGTCCATGAGATATTGATCTTGGGCTTACTATGAGCCCACTCCTATTAACCTTCATAAAACATGAGCAAATCGTGGGCCAGCCTTCAGAGGCCCAGCACGGGCAACCTGTTTGTCTGCTTGTCTCAAATTGATGGTTTACAAATCTGGGCCAAACCTTTAAAGCCCAAGAATTCGTCATAAATCAAAAATCCTTTAAAATTACATTACGGATATGGGAAATTTATTCATAAATATAAAATTGGGTTTTGAATTATGTAGTGGGTTCAAGCTAAAAGGATTTTCCCTTTTGTTTGAATTCGGGCTTGAATTCGAGACCCGAATTTATATTTGTGAATGAATTGGCCTTTAGAGACAAATAAGAATTTTTAGTTTGCTTTAGGATTGGAATTTTAATAATAATATGAGACGAGCCTCGCGAAGCAAATATACAAAATCGCGGGGCCCTCATTAATTACTTACCTAAAATATTTAGAGATTTGGGATGGGCTGTTTAGCAAATTCCACGGCCTTCCCAAAAGATAACAACATGTTAGTCTCTTTAGACGCGATTTTAATAAAATTACATTCCTAAACTCGGGTGTGCATTTCATGCAACCCAAATCCAAATTCGAAAATGTTGAATAAGAATGTGTCGAGGATCCGGGGTGCATTTCATGTGACGTGATCCGAAAATACATTCTTAAACAATGTTCACTTTCTTAAATAAAAAATAATAATTAACAAAAAACGATAAATAACTTTAAAATTGCACTATAGGCCTCATTCTTTCTGAGTCTTCTACATCATGTAGAAGAGTGCACTTCGTGTAGCTTCTCTTCTATTAGAGTCTTTGTCCCAATTTAGAATGAGGTTTGGATAAGTTGCAAAGCCGGGCGAGATTTTGTATCCCCGGTACGCTGCCTCCCCCTCAGCCCGAGTTGTCTGCTCGGGTAAGCCAGGTCTAGACTAATAAACCTAGGATTTAAACCTAGAAGAACTATAAACTCATGACGGGTCCCTAGTAGGACGCTTATTTGCATCACGTGCATTTTGACTTAGGGGACTCAACATTGGGGTTGGGTCCGTCTAGGACAGGTGACCCAAATTGAAATGACCATCCTCATGCATATTACGTGCTACTTGCATTTATTTGCTCGGCTCCGCATGTTGACCGGTTTGTATATAATGAGTGAAAAATTGAAAAAATAGCAGTGTTAGGACTAAGTTAGGGTAATCATTTGTTGGAAAACCCAATGCCTAAATAATACTGAAATGCTGTCGGATTTTTGAAAAAGAAAAAAAAAATTAGAAAAAGTGAAAATTTGAAAAACATATAGAAAGTAAATTGTTGGTCAAAAAAATAGTTTTGATTTTGGCCAATCGGCCCAAACTATGCTGGTTTGATTCTCACCAAGTATGAGATACTTAGGCAACCCTTGACGGGTCCAACCACCCCTTTTGCAAAAATAGCCAAAAATATCAAATTTTAAATTTTATTATAAATAAGTCGGGTGATGTCATTCTTATTTAAAATAAGTCGAATGTCCCTCAAAAGTACGCCTTAAGACCGTTTTTGCAAGAATAGCCACCCTGAGTCAATTTAAAACGGTTTGCGGGCACTGCCTTAAAATCTCCTTTTCGGAAGTGCTGAAAAACTGTATCCGCAAAATCAAGTTTGTTCATCTAAATTTTTTTATAAAAATAACCATTTTTTCAAATAAGCCATTATATGACCAGTTTTGATAAAATAGTCACAAATGACATTAAAACTTTCTCAGTCTTGCGTTGACCTATGGCGATGCTGAGTGATGCCCCATGGGCCACAGGATGAGAAATTTTGATGTATTTTTAATCATCAAATGTGTAGCTTCTTAAACAAATTTTTCAAAAATAGCCACTTAGTCAAAATAAGCCATTACATGGCCAGTTGTTGTTAAAAATAGTCTCAGTTGACATTGAAACCTTCTCAGTCTTGTAGAAGCCTGTGGCGATGCTGAGTGATACCCCATAGGTCCCAGGATGCGAAGCTTTGATGTATTTTGATATAGTTTTAGTCATCGAGTTTGTAGTTAGAGTCTGCTTCTGTAATTTTCCTTCAAAGGAAAACAAATTTGAAAATCCAAAAAAAAATATCTCTTTATTTTTGCATTAATTTGCAAGAACTACGCTCGGTATGATTCATGCGGGGTCATGATACGTAGGTAATCCACGTAGGATTCGACCATAACAAAAAGAAGAAGGAAAAAAGTAAAAAAAACCACAAAAGGCAAAAAGAAAAGAAAATAGAGGAAAACTAAGAAAAAAGGGAAAGAAAATCGATATGCTAAATACCCTAACGCTAACATGGTGGCTTCATTTTGTCATTTCAGAAGGGTGGTTGGTTTGTGTTTTTAAAAAGCGGTAATTCGTCGTTGCAACACAAGGACAAAAGGCGATGGCAAACATAAATAGAATTGATGTTGTTAGTACCGGTACCCGACAGCAGGTGGATGAACGGGATGATGGGTTAGTCGAGGAGGTGCGGATGTTGAGACAACACATGGCAGATATGTATCAATCCTGGATGACTGGGAAGGCACCACGCTCGCCACCACTAATATTTCCTATCATTTCCACTACCCCCAACAATGAATACGGGAAGAGCCCTCAGAATAAGCTTCATACCGGAAATGAAAAGGTCACAAGAAATGTAGGGCGAGATGAAATAGCCATAAAGCCGAAAGAACAATCCTTAAAAAAGATGCCAGGAATGAGAGGCCATGGTAACACGACTTGTAAAGAACTGTCTGCGTCTTCTGACGTTCGCCTGCCCGCAGGATTCAAAGTTCCAAATTTTAACTTGTATGATGGGTGTGGAGATCTGGTAGCCCACTTGAGGGTCTATTGCAATGAAATGAAAAGTGTTGGGGATAAAGATGATCTGTTGATGCCATACTTCAGTAAGAGCTTAACTAGGGCAGCTTTAGAATGTCATAATCATCATGATGTTGGCAAATGGCTTACATTGGGTGACATGGCTCAAGATTTTGTGCGACATTTTCAGTACAATAAAGACATTGTCCCATATTGCCCTTCCCTATCTCAGACGAAAAAGAAACCCAAGGAGAGCTTTAAGGATTTTTGGCTCAAGTGGAACGAATAGGTCGCTCGGGATAGTCCTGCCATTGACAGAAAAAGATGTTGCTGAGCCTCATCCACAACAAGGTCCGGTAATTGTTCTTGCCAAACTTGTTCAACCTCAACACCAACCCCAAACATATTGCCCAAACAACACCCTATCTTTTGTCTAACCATCAGGTCATTGCCTCTGCGGACTACAGGGTCTGGTGGTCGTTCTTGCTAAACGCTTTCAGCCACAATACCGACCCCATGAACGTCCCCAAACTCCACATAAGCCACCCCGTCCACCAAATAACATCCAGCCATTTGTTCCACCACCAAGTCACTCCGTGAAGCAAGCACCAGCAGCCCAAAACTCTCGTGTGTCTTCACAACACTTTCAAGCATCCAACAATCCTAGAAAATTGAGGCATGGAGGGAAACAAAGGCAAAAAGATAATTTCACGCCCATTGGTGAATCCTACACAAGCTTGTTTGAAAATTTAAAACATTTTGGCCTGATTAAGCCGCTCCTTGGATACATTCCAGACCCAAATGCAAAAGTCTTTGATCCTACTGTCCGATGCATGTACCATTCTAATGTCCAGGGGCATAACATTGAAGACTGTCGTTCTTTGAAAAGGAAAATAGAAAGAATGATTCAAGAAGGGTTAATTGTGGTCAATGACAATGGCAAGGAGCATGTGATTTATCTTGGTAACTTGTTGATTAGAGTCAATAATGGTCTTTGCAATATTGATGTGAAACTCAGTGGCTAAGATGTCGGTTGTGGTAATTAGGAAGACGCTCCATCTCTCGGTCACCCAGAGTGGAGTTTTGGTGGTTTATTTTGGTGTCATTTCTGTTGTTCGGGTTATATCAGGGTTGTAATCCGGACATTGTCTTGTGACTCAAACCCTTCTATCTTTTTGTTTTGCTTTGTTTAATCATAATAGCTTGTTTAGCGCCTTCTAGTTTGTAATTCTAGTCTATTCTGCTTGTTTTGTTGTTTCAACCCTTTTCACCATCAGTCTAATACAATTCTCTGTTTCCTGACATTTCTAGTCATTTTACAATTCTGTTCACGCTGATTTTAGTGACATGAAATGCATACATAATTCTCGACCTTGTGTTAGAAAGGTCAGTTTAGCAATGAAACAATGTTGAAGATGTAAGGGCACTCGAAAGAAATAAGAATATATTGGAATACTTTAAAGCCTGAATCAAGCGAAACTGGAGGCAAATAGGACATAGAGAAATACTGTGAAAATACATCATGCCTCATCGGTTTAAAGCCAAAGGCAAGAATGCCCCAAGTCTAAAGGGACCGTTCATGGTACCGAGATTGTTGTCCAATGGTGCTAGGAATCGGCAAATACAGAAGGCAAATATATGAATCAATCAAAAGGTGTTTAACTGTGTAGTTTGTACTTGGTATGTTTTGAAGATTGGAACGACGAAGGCATTTTGTTCTGCTATCCAAACACTTTATCCTTAGATATCCCTTTGAGCCTTATTATATTTTCTTTCATATCCCTCTTTAGGAATCAACAAACAAAACTCAAGAATCGAGCGGGGAAATTAAGTGGAGAAACAAGAGTAAAACAATGAAAATAAAAGAAAAGAAAGAAAAGAAAAGAAAAGAAAGAGAAGAAAAAGAAGAGAAAAAAAAAGAAGAAAAGAAGAAAAAGAAAAGAGAAAAGAAAGGAAAAGAAATAAAAAAGAAAAGAAGAATGGAAGGAAGGAAACATTGCAACAACAAATGTAGTTGCCTGAACTACATTTGACTTGATCCCGAAAGGGTACGTAGGCAGCCTCTCTAAGGTTCAGTCATAACAAAATAAAAGTCCAAAAATCCCTAAGAAGGAAACTGGGGCAGAAGTTGTGGTTGTTGCAAGAAATATGATTCTGAAAGTTGTAGTTTTGAACCCACGGTGGATTATTTTGAGCCTTTATACTCTTCTTTGTAACCCTATCCAAAAGCCTGCATTACGGTCCAAAGAAAGACCTTCTGATTAGTCTTCGAGAGATGCCAAGTCAAGTGAATAGAGTTGAATCACACCAGGGGCAACACTTATCAAGGAAATAAATGATGAGAGAGTCTGGTTGACGAAATCCTTCACTGACACCTCAAGGCAATGAAAGATGTGAGAAATCAAAATGAAAGAGACTTATTGGTGAAAACCTTCGTGGGCACCATAACGCGACGGTGAGATGAGAGAAAAATCAAAATGAGAGAGGCTTGATGGTGAAAACCCTTTGGGCACTACAAGTCGAATAAGGATTGTGAATCAGATCAGGCAAGTGGAGTATTGAAGACCAGTTTCACAGTGAAAAGGTGCAACAAGAGCTGAATGTCAGATTTGCTAAACAAAAGTAGGCTGCAGGTGCATGTCAAGGTTGCTAGAATCGGTATCTACATCTGATGGTTTGCTACTCTGTAGGTTTCTTGTTAGGAATCGTCTCTTTCCATTTTCCTTCACTCTATTTTTTTCTACCTTGTTTTATTCCCACTTCTTGAGTCTGTCTGGTCATAATAAGTGAGAAATGACTTCAAAATTTACCACCAAGCTTTCCATTTGCACAAAATGGGATCTGATTAAAACATCAAAATATCATGAGGCAGGAAAGAACGACAATCGTACTGAAGTTGGTAACAATCAATATGCTTTGGGGATCCTTGTGAAATATAAAGGCTTGGTACATGTCAACTCATTAACAATGCAACAGATGAAGGATGAGGGTGAATAGATCAAAAGAATTTCCTGTGATAGGATAGACAAAGGGTGGTAAACCAGTGATGAGCAAGACTTTCCAAGAAAAATCAAAGTTAACATGGCAAATAAGGGAACTGTAGACCTCGAGAACCAGACCAGGAGTTAAGTCAAGAAAGAACAATATACATCTTGAGTGGGTGGAAATTGACGTGCTTTGGGTGAAATACAAGGGTTTGGTACATATCAACTCATGAACAATGAAACAAAAATGGAGGATGTTTGGTGAACGGATCAGAGATATTCTCTGCATCAAGAGTAACACAGAAAGTGGTTGGTCAATAAAACAAACAAGATCTTCGGGGGAGGGGGAAGTCAGTTATCATGGAAAATGAAGGAATAACAAATCTCGAGGCCAGAGCCAGTGAGTGTGCGCACTGAGTTGGTAGCAATCAATATGCTTGGGAGTCTATATGAAACACAATGGTTTGGTAAATGCTGTTATGAGCGGTGCAATAAATGGAGAGTATTGGGTCTGAACGAGAAGAGATATTCTCTGGGTTAAGGAACGAGTAAGGTCATCAAATGATGAGTGAAGGAACAACCAACTCAAGGCCGAAGCCAGTGGTTAAGTCAAAAAAGAACATCATATACACGAAGTGGTGACAATAGACATGCTTTGGGATTCATATGAGACATGAGGATTGAAGGAGACGATAATTCATGCAATGCAACAAATGGAGGATTTTGGGCCACCTTCAAAGTTCAAGTCCACAAACCAACCACCGCATTTTAAACTAACAAGATTTATTCTTTGAAACAGTGGAAAAAGCCTCGGAGAAACATTCTGTAAGGAAATGCAGGACCCAAACAGGTATGACAGGAAATTCTCAGGACCCTCCTAGAAAATGGGACTTATTTTTATATTCAAAACAATCATGAGAAACATAACTTGGCATAAAAGGAATATAAGTTCTTTCTAAAGTTTGCATGTTTAAGACAGGATCCAATTAAGAGTTTTCAGGACCTCTTGGATAATGGGACGTAGTTTTAAGGTCAGTCTAAATAACAAGATATCGTAGAAATAGTACCTTTAGTAGATATAATTTAGGTTAAAATTATCTTTTAACTAGAAATTTTGAGGACTCTCCTTGATAATAGGAGTAGTTAAGACCTCTTTGATAATAATATAGTGGAAGTAATACCTTTGAAAGATATAACTTGAGTTCATAATTGTTAGGAGTTGTCTGGACCTCCCTAGATAATAGGACTTAGCTTTCAGATTCTTATAACAGTTGCTAAAATAGTTCAGTTTCAAATTCTTATAATAGTTAGTAAAATAATTCAGTTTAATACTCACCCATGTGCCCACCCATCAAACTGGGGTAGAAAAATTTTCTTTGTTTGTCTATTTTGTTACAAGCAGGAACCCACCTGGAGAACAAAGGAATACTTTTCAAAATCAGCAAGCAGGAGCCGACCTGGAGAACAAGGGAATGTTTTTCAAAATCAGCCGTCAGGAGCCCACCTGGATAAAAGGGGAATAATTTTCAAGCTTCAGCAGTCAGTCGCCCACCTGGAGAACAAGGGAAGTATAATTAAAATTTTAGCTTTCAATTTTTATATTTTGATAACATGCTGTACCCAGCCACCAAACTGGGGCAGAAAATTTTCTTTGTTTGTCTATTTTGTTGCAGTCAGGATCCCACCCGGAGAACAAGGGAATACTTTTCAAGTTCAGCAAGCAGGAGCCCACCTGGAGAACAAGGGAATACTTTTCAAGCTTCAGCAGTCAGGCGCCCACCTGGAGAACAAGGGAAGTATAATTCAAAATTAAGCTTTCAATTTTTATATTTTGATAACATACTATACCCAGCCACCAAACTGGGGCAGAAAATTTTCTTTGTTTATCTATTCTGTTGCAGTAGGAGCCCACCTATAGAACAAGGGAGTATTATTCAAAATCAGACGTTAGGAGCCCACCTGGAGAACAAGGGAGTACTTTTCAAAATCAACAAGCAGTAGCCCACCTGGAGAACAAGGGAATATCTTTCAAAATCTAGTAAACAGTAGCCCACCTGGAGAATAAGGGAATATCTTTTCAAATACAGCAAGCAGGCACCTACCTGGAAAACAAGAAAAGTACAATCCAAATTTTAGCCTTTAAAATTTTAATGTTTGATAACATGATACGCCCAGTCAACAAACTGGGGCAGAAAAATTTTCTTTGTTTGTCAATTTTGTTGCAATCAGGCACCCACCTGGAGAACAAGGGAATACGTTTTAAGCATTGCAAGCAGGAGCCCACTAGGAAAATAAGGGAATATTTTTCAAACAGGAGCCCACTTGGAAAACAAGGGAATACTTTTCAAACATCGCAAACAGGAGCCCACCTGGAAAACAAAGGAATACACTTTTCCAACAATCGCAAGCAGGAGCCCACCTGAAGAATGAAAACATATTTAAAATTATAGTAATCAAGCAACATCAGGAGGAATGGCAAAACATCGCCAAGGCAACAACAAGAATTCTATTGGAAGAACACAAGATACAAGTTCAAGGCAACAAGAGCAAGTTTGGAGATATATGTATGATCTTTTGTAATTCCTAGATCATAGCTTAGACTAGTTTCTTTTTATCTTGATGATGTAATAAGGAGGTCAGCGAGCAGTAACAGCAGCAACAATAGTGAAATCGCAACTCTTGATAGTCCCAGCTACCAGACACTCCTGAACTACACTGTTGTCTCCATCTACATTCCTTGCATTGAATAAGGCTACCTTTCTGCCTTCCGAGACTAAGCATTGTCTCCATCTGCATTCCTTGCATTGCATAAGGCTACCTTTCTGCCTTCCGAGACTAAGCATTGTCTCCATCTGCATTCCTTGCATTGCATAAGGCTACCTTTCTGCCTTTCAAGACTAAGCGTTGTCTCCATCTACATTCCTCGCATTGCATAAGGCTACCTTTTGGCCTTCCAAGACTAAGCATTGTCTCCATCTGCATTCCTGCACTGCATAAGGCTACCTTTCTGCCTTTCGAGACTAAGCGTTGTCTCCATCTGCATTTCCTTCATTGCATAAGGCTACTTTTCTGCCTTCCGAGGTTAAGCTCTACCTCCATCTTGCATGGTTGAAATAACACCCCATTATCCTTCTTGCATGGATGAAATATCGCCACTTTCACTTACATCTTGCAATCGGCTGAAATATTGCCAAACTTTATTTAAATCTTCTGTTGGCTGAAACATCGCCATTTTTATTTTTCACATCGGCTAAAACATCACCTGTTTTATTTAAATTTCCGTCGGCTGAAATATCGCCATTTACGCTTTTGCATCGGCTGAAATACCGCCAAATCTTGCATCACATGGGCTGAAATATCGCCAAATTGTCCAAAGGCATTATCGTTCGGAGGCATCATCTTTATAGCCCGAGAACACCATGCCATGGCCCGAGGACCCCACTTTATATCTTGCATATCATTGTTCAAAGGCATCACGGTTCGGAGGCACCATTATCATAGACCGAGAACGTCATCTCATAGCCTGCGAATCCTTTAATTTTTCGCTTCATGGCCTAGGACATCATGGTCCGAGGACGTCATATTAACCATCCAAGGACATCATTCATGGTCCAATGGGAACTTGCATCACATTTAAGTTTATCCATGATATGCGCCTATATTGCTCACTTGCAGTACATCGTCTAGCAACGGTCGTCTCAACAGGAGCAATCCGCTCCGATTCTTACAGCCGATTGGCTGCCCAAGTACCTCTTGTCTCTCCAAAACCTCGCGTCCACCCTTTCGAATCTCCATCGGTATTTTCCGTCAATGGCCCCTGAACTACATACGGCCTGATTCCTGTAAGACAAGGGATATGTAGGCAGCTCAGAAACCGGAGCTCGGTCAAAATTCTTCTCAAATCACCGCTTTCGGTCAAAATTGGCCATCACATCTTTACCCGACAACTCTTTCATCCTTCCCAGGTAAAGAGGGGAAGCTATTGATACCTAATTTTTCCCTATGTATTTTTTATACTCAAAATACTTTCAAAAAAATAGCATATGTATGCATATATAAGCATGCCCAAAAGTTCTGGTATTTTTCCCAATTTTTTAGATTTTTTTAAAAGTCAATTCATTGTCTGTTTTAATAGTACAAAATCCAAATTATCTCCAAAATTATCATTTTTTGGTGAATAACTTATTTCATTCTCATACTTATACCAAAATATAATTAAGGTGATTTTTGCATATTTTCATTTTTAAAACCAAATTGCATATAATTGCAATTAAGGTCTATTTCGTAATAAATAACAATTTACAATTATAAAATTGCTTTCGGTATTTTTAAATTAATATTTATATAATAATTATCTACTCAGTACTTTCAATTTGCTTTTTAAAATTATTTTACTACTTTTTTTAAATTAAACAAGGGAGAAATGGCTATTTAAGTGCAAGCCCCAATTCTATTTCTATTTTAGCCAAAATAACACCCAAATTTAACCCCATTTCAGCCCCAAGTCGAGCCCAAATTACCCCAGCCTAATTACCTAATCTACCCTACCCAGCAACTATTAAATCGAGCTAGTCGTGTCCCTTTTAATCTGAGCCGTTGATCATTTTGATCAACGTCCCAGATTCTCCCTTTCCATTTTAGTTCCAAATTATCCCAACCCTATCCCCATTCTCTCAAACCCGCCTCCTTTGGTTTCTCTCATCTCTCTCGAACTCTCTCAACCCCTGAAACCCTAGAAGTCGCCTACCCCCTCTCCGACCCAAAATCCCCTGGAATCCATGGCTAATCTAGGCATGGATGATCTCTACTCGCCATCTTCTGCTCCTATACGCCTGCTCTATGAAGGTTCGAGGCCAGACTTCAAGGGTCTTCGCCCAGACCTTCGTCGATTCGAGGTTCTCAGCCATCTCCGGACTTGCTCCAGCGTGTCTTAGCCTCCTAAGCCTTATTCCGGCCTTATCAAGTCCAGATTTGATCTTATTCCTTCCAAGCCTTTCTCATTTCTAGGGTTCTCAGAAACCCTAGCCTATTCGAGGTTCTTTTTTGTTTATTTGTTTGAATCAGTGCTCGATATGTGCTATATGTGATGTTTTAAACATTTCCCCCAATCTTCTTTTTAAAAAAAATCTTTTGATTTCAAATTAGGGTTTCTGAGTCTGTTGTTTAAATAATTTCGTTCGATTCATTTGTTTATCATCTCTAAGTTTGACTGGCGTTGAAAACTTAATTGTTGGAGATTTGTTTGAGTTTCTGAGTCTATCTGTTTGATTTACTTTGTTTGTACTTGTTTTGTGTTGAAAACCCTAAATTTTTGGTTTTATTTGAGACTCTGAGGCTGTTTATTTGTTTATCGCCTCTAAACTCTACTGATTTCGAAAACCCTAGTTCCTTAGGGTCTATTCGAGTTCTTGGGTATATTTGTACGACTTGTCTGTATGAAACTACTTAACTTGATTCCTGCATCTCTTTTTTCTATGTGTTCTGAGTTCTTGCCATTAGACAAACTCGACTATGTTTCTTTGTCAACTCTCTGCATGGTTTGATTCTTTCTCTCTCTATTACACTGAAACCTAACTAGCATATTTGAATGTCTACTCTATGCTGTTACTGTACGATGGTTCTTTTGCCATAGCTTGGCCTCACATGTCTGTTATTTGTGAATGCCTTATATACTGAGTCCTTCCTGTGATTTATTTTTAAGCTCGAAATTGATTTCAAATTTTACTTCCATGAATTTCTGATTTACTAGCCTGTCAAGGGTTAATTGATTTTCTTTCTTTGATTTGCCTCAGTGAATCTTTCCAAGAATAACTACAAATCTTGTACCTAGACTTGTTTGCCTATTGTATGATTTTACTATTTTTTGTATGGTAACACCCAGTCTGTCTCCAAACTTATTTCCTTTCCTTAAATTAGATCTGTTGACACACGTTAGACAGTGATTCCTTAATTAAAGGGCAGTCACTTGGGTTAATTGATTCTTACTTGTGGTTACTTCCTTATTTGTGTTAAAATTATGCTGCTTACCTTACTGTTTGCTTGTTTTTCAAAGCTATAAATACCTATACTCTTTTCTTTCAAAAACACGACGAAAAAAAAAGTTCTAAAAATACACGGAAAAAGCTCACAAACACTTCAGACTTTAATTGAACACTATATAATTACAATACTTTCTCTACTACTACTCTCACTACTTTTAATAATGAGCACTCTGCTCCTCTCTCTTCTACTGTCTGAAATACCTTCGAGTTACTCTTGAACTCTCAAATATTTGCTAAAGTTTCTGAGCCTGCTCCTGTTGACTTATGGCTGTTACTTGCTTCTACTATTCTGCTGTTCTAAAGCTTGTAACTGGCATGTCCTTCTAATTAGATAATACCCTCCAAACTATGTGTTTACTTCTCCTCCCCTGTTATGCATTTTTTACTATGTGTTCATCCTAGTCTGTCATGCTCCCTTTCTTTATGTTTCTGCATCTCTAAGTCTGTTGTGCTTTCTTGCTTTCCTCATGTTTCTGTAAATGCTTTCTTATGTGATTCCTTGTCCCTTTGACCCCCTTCTTATGTGTGAGGGAAATTCTGAGTCATGTTGGCATTCTATTATTGCCACTCATGACTTAGAATCAGGTTATCTTGAACCTCTACTCAAATCAATTCCCATTCCCTTTACCCCTTATGTGCTGAGCCTTAACTCAGGACTAGTGGTGCCCTAATCACCATCCAGACCCAAGTTTGACTTCTAAAAGTCTGCTCTTTACTTGTTGGCTAAGTAGATGGTCAGGGGTGTACCAGCCTCTGCCCATGGCTGGGTATGACCACCCTCTGCTATGGCTCCCTAATCACTCTCTCACTTTGCACTTATTCCTAGTTTTAAGTCCCGCCCCCCTTTGGTAAGCCATGCTTTGGGACCCTGGAGCTCCCTCTGAACTCGGATGCCTGAGGGTTAGCAATTCCATACTGCACTATTCTGTTCTAATTTTTATCCAGAGTGTAAGCACTGCCTGGAGTCCTTGAGGCTCCTTGGAACTTTGAAACACTTTGGGTGAGAGAAGGCCTTGGAAATCTGGAATCCGGATTTGGTGAAGCATATGTCATTGGATATTAAGATTGAATTAGGCTGCTCGGATCTAGCCGTAGGTTGTGATGTATTTTTAATCATTTTCTTTCTTCTGGTTCTGTAATATTTTTTTTGTATAAAAGAACTCGGGGAGATATAGTAAAAAGGGTTTGGGAGGTGTTTACTTTTTGCATCACTAAAAGGGTAGATACCATGCTTAGGACTTTTAATTTTTATTACCTATATACCATGCCTATAGGAGATATGTTTAAATCAGTCACCTAGATACCATGTCTATAGGACCAGCGTTTAATCATCTTATACATCATTAGAAATCCTGCCTATAGGACTTAATATTCATGTAAATCAGTTGCATATAGAAACTATGTCTATAGGAAGTGCATATGCGTTAGGCAATTATAGGGTAGTCAAACAATCACGCTTTCACCAGTTAATAACAATGCTTAAAATCAGCTATAGATATCATGCCTATAGGGGTTCGTCTCAACTCGCTTGATTTAGTTTTAAGCAACAACAACCTGTCAATTGGCCTTTAATGTAGCGTTTTCAGTAACACACTTATAAACCTGTTATGCTTTTAAAATTCTGTAAATCTGCAATGCTCTTAAACTTTTCAAACTTGCGTCTTTCTTTTGAAACAAGTCCTTTAGGTCTTCTACCTAAATTCTATTCATCTCTTGAATCTATCTTTCAAAACAGTCTTCTAACTCACACTTTCTTTTAAGGTATTTTCACTTTCAAAACTGCTCTTCACAAGTCTACTATATTTTCACTCAAACAAATATGCTGATTTCAAAGTTATTTCTGAAATTCTGCAACTTTCAACTTTATGTTTTAACTCTTCTGCATTACGCTCTTGTCTAAAACCAGTGTTTTATGAATAATTCAATTAAAATACTTTAATCTCTGACAATTGGATCCGAGTTGCCTAATGCAGACTTTTTATCTGATTCTTTGTGTTAAACTAGTCTGTCCGCCGCTTAAGTTTTAATTTAAAGACCAAAATAGTATGTGCAAGGCTTGCTAAACTATATGCTATATGACTTACGGGGTTTTATGTGAGCCTTGCGTGTTTGTTTGTCAATCCCCTTACTTGCTATTTTGTTTTGGTTGTCGAAATTAGTATTTTGTCCTTTAAACCCCATATATGCCTTACTCATTTTCTTCCCTTTTAGGATTAGAAGTCCTAATACCCCGTGACTGATAGGTTGGGACGGGTACTAGTATGCAATAAGTAAATGAGACTAATCGCGTTTAAATAACCTTTACGGGGCGGGAAGGGTAGAATATGGAGATTATGACCGATGCGCTAATATCTCGTGCGACCCCTCTTTTGAGGAGTGATTGCTGGGTGTTGCATTGATGTGATCCATATTGTATTTAAACCTAGGACCCCTTTCCTTTTCTTTATTTTGTATAATGTTTTCTTAAATTTATTATTCCTTCCAAATAATCCTTCTCTCTTTTTAAATCATTTATGTCATTTTTTTCCTAAAACTTTCAAACTTATTTGTAACTACTATGTGCAAACCTTACGTGTTCCCTTCCTTTTAAAGTCACAATTAAAGCATGGCCGGAAATCAAACTAGTGGATCTTGAGGGGTGCCTAACACCTTCCCCTCGAGATAATCTCAAGCCCTTACCCGAACTCTGGTTTTTCTTTCAAAATCGCTTATTCTCTTTAAAGTGTCCTTATGCACTATAATCATTAGGCGGCGACTCTTCAAATTCCATAACTCGATTCCTCAAAAGTGAATGAGAGTTGTTTTGTCCATAATGTCGTAAACCTGATTTCGCCTAAGAAAAAGGGGGCGTCGACGGTTATTATGCAGTCCATGCCACTCCTAAAGAAACGGTTCATCCAAGAAGGTACCGGTGAATAGTGAGGTGTGAGCCTTAGTGCAAGAAAGTGGGACTAAGGATGCTAAGATTGAGAGGCTGAAGAAGAGGTTGATTGAGGTGGAGACTGAGAGAGATGCTCTCAGAACTGAGTTGGCAATAGAAAAAGAGAAGAATGATGGCATTTTTCAAGATATGCTGAAACTTCTCCAAGCCAAAACCAAGCACCTAGTTCTTCTCATCCTTAAGCATCATGGCCTAGTGTAGATCAACCAGTGACCTAGTTCAGGACTTTTTTTTTCCTTTGCTCATATTTTTATTATTTTTATTTATTCTTATGCTTTTTGCTAGAATCTTATTAATCATTAATGAAATTCACTGTTTTGGCTCTAACTATTTGTTTATATTTGTTTGATGGTTAAAATTCTTAGTTTCATCTATGATGATTAATCCATGTTTGCATTTGAAGTAGCCCCAGTGGCCATGAATAGGTTTAAAATTTTGTTATCTCACATTTTTATACAAATTTTTGATGATGCCAAAAGGGGGGGGGGGGGAATGTTGTGCTTTATTCTTTGAACAATGATGTTTATAACCTAATGTACTTGGTCCTTAGTGATAAATGATAAAAAGGAAAAATGTTTTTAATATTATGTTGATGTTGAGCTAAGTTTAAACAGGGCCTAAGCTTATGAAGAGCACAGAGTTTGTCATCATCAAAAGGGGAGAATTTGTTGGCCCAAGTAAGGGTTAGTTTTTAAAATTGACAAAGGAAGCTTAGGCATGAACAAAGTGAAGATTGACAAAGGAAGCTCATGCATCAAAACAAGCAGATTCGATCATGTGGGATGCATGTGAAAGAGATAAACTTAACTTGATATATTTGATATCTCCTAATAGAAAAGGTTTCATAATTGATAAGGAGAAGGAC
Source organism: Nicotiana glauca (assembly GCA_026770625.1). Taxonomy (NCBI): domain Eukaryota; kingdom Viridiplantae; phylum Streptophyta; class Magnoliopsida; order Solanales; family Solanaceae; genus Nicotiana; species Nicotiana glauca. Next base: position 19,396 of record MU757412.1, on the reverse strand, counting down.
TCCTTACTCAAAGAGAACATTATCTAAGATAGGGAATGAGTTAGAAGTTGAGATCAACTAGAACTCTTCCACCAAGGAATAGTAGCATTATAACTCTAGTTATTTCTTCATCTACTAACTATATAAATTGCAGGATGTTCTTACTTTACATGTAATGCCTAAACGCAGAAATTAAGAGCAAAATAGCAAGGCATTTTTGCAAGAAAGTCATGTGTGATTCAAGTGTGCAAACCTGAAGCTACATTAACCAGATAGAAGAACCAGTTCCAAGTGTCTGTCTTTTATTCTAGTTCAATAGTAGTAGTCTCACGACCCCAGTTTGCCCTTCGTGAACTTTCATAATGGCACCTAGTCTCTATGACTAGGAAAGCCTAACAAATGCGGAAAATAAACAAATCTTTCGGAAGAGATAATTAAAATCCAAATAACCGAATGAAATAGTATTTAAAATCCTGCTCGGCATATGTAATACAACTTCTCGAAACTAACAATGTTTCCCAAAACCCGTAATCTCATGAAACCACAAGGATTTGAATAGTTGCAAGTGTCTAACTCTAGAATATCTAACAAGGAAAAGAAATATAGAAGGTCTAATACTTAAAAGAGAGAATAGAAAGGCACTCTTCGGTCTGCGGACGCGACAGATATACTTCAAAGTATCTGGAAAAGTAGCCTCGCCTCAAGGGTGATAGGACTGGGTCGAAGTACCTAGATCTGCATATGAAAAACATGCGCAGAAAGGGCATGAGTACACCACAGCAGTACTCAGTAAGTGCCAAGCCTAACCTCGGTCGGGTAGTGACGAGGAAGGTCTAGGCCGTGCTAAGGTTAAATATAATATAAAGTTTGATAATGTAAGATAGAACAATATAAATAAGTACTGCAGTAAAAGTAACACATGATATAAAGGACAACAACAACTATTATAGAGGCAAAATAAACAAAAAGAAATATGGCTCAACACCAAACTAACAATTGGGGATCTCCAAGGATACCTTCCCGTAGTCCAACTCATAGTGCACGGGGATCTGCTGAAATCCCATTCTGTAGTCCCAAATATAAATACCCAGTACTTGGGGAATCTACCGGTGAAGTCCCGTAGTTCCATATAACCATGCAGGGGGATCTACCGAAATCCCACATCCATAGTCACAAATGTAATCAGACAAGAGGGAGCTACCAGAATCCCACATCCGTAGTCCAAATGTAAATACACAGCAACAATAGGAAAATATTCAGAAATGTCAAATTTCATATTAAGACAAATAAGTAATTCTAGCCTAGCATGCTGTACATAATTCAGGTAAAGCAGTTTGAGCAAATAAAGCAATTAAATCACTTAGACATACTTTCCTAAGTTAACAAAAGGATTAATAGTGCAAGTAATAAAAACAGGGATGGAAACATACTACTAATTACTTAATGAAAACTGGATTTCCAACAATAAGCGCAAGTGCGCACTCGTCCCCTCACGTACCAGGCATTTCAATTATCAATAATACAAAATCCTAAGGAGAACGTCCCCACACAAGGTTAGGCAAGCCACTTACCTCGAACCGGCTCAATAATCAACCTGAGACCACGTTCTTGCCATAAGTACTCGACTCCAAATGGCTCAAATATATTCAATTCAATTGCATAATTTAAATAACACTACAAGTAACTGATTCTACAAATAAATTCTAAGCTAATACGCGAAATTAGGTAAAATGAGAAAAACGCGCCTCAGGTCCACATCTCGGAATCGGGTAAAATTTACATTCCCAGAACCCTCACACTCTCACGAGTTCAGACATACCAAAAGTACAAAAATCGGACCTTAAATAGTCCCTCAAATCATCACTCAAAGGTCTCTAATTAGTCAAGCCCTAACCCCCAAATTACCACTGATTTTCCCTAATTTTTCATGCTTAAAATGATAAAAATCATTCCAATAACGAGTTTAGGGACCAAAGACATTACCCTAATGAACTCATCTGAAAATCCCTCTTGAAAATGCTCCCCAAGGCTTCTTCCTGTTTGAAAAGAGGTGAATATAGCTAAATTTTGTGAAGGCAAGTATTTGTATGTTTCTGCCCAGCTAACCCGCGTCTACGACTTCTGTGGCAGATGCGGTCCCGCTTCTGTGATGACATGGTCGCATCTGCGACAATTGACTTAAAGCTACATTTCCACTTCTGCGACATGCTTCCTGCTTCTACGACCTCACAGGTGCGGCCTAACTCTCGCATCTGCGGATCTAGCCCATCTTCCTCTTGGCTACATTTGCGGCCCCCCTTATCGCTTCTGCAGGCTCGCACCTATGGTCCCCAAGCCGTAGGTGCGGCTATGATAGCAGATTTGAAACTTCTGCTACAAACTCTCAACTCCAAACTTCCTGTTAACCAACTGAAATTATCCCAAGGCACCGTGATCTCAACCAAAGGCATGAACAAGTCATATACCACTATCCAAACTTATACAAATCCTTAGAACACCTAAAAACGAAGAAACTATGAATCAACCATGGATTCAAGCCTAGGAATTCCAAAACTCTAAATTTATGCTTTCGATCAAAAGGTCTATCAGACCTCGTTCGAATGACCCGAAATTTTGCACACACGTCATATTCAACACTACAAAGCTTCTCCAACTTCAAAAATTCCCTTCTGACCATCGGATCAAAATCTCACTATCGAACCAGAAACTTCAAAATTTAACTTTCGGCATTTTAAGCCTAAAATAGCTACGAACCTCCAAAACACAATCCGAACATGCCTCCAAGCCCAAAATCACCCAACAGAGCTAACAAAATCATCAAAATTCCATTCTGAGGCCATCTTCACACTACTTAAGCTCTCATTTAGGGACTAAGTGTCCCTAAACTCTCTAAAACTCAAAACCAAACATCCTAGAAAATCACAATAGAAGAAATAAGCACAAGGAAAGCAGATAATAGGGGATGAGGGCATAGATTCTTCAAACGACCGACTAGGTCATTACATCCTCCCACACTTAAACATTTGTTCATCCTCGAACGAGCATAGAGACATACTTGAAGTAGTGAAAAGATGAGGGTAATGACTGCGTATATCTTGCTCGGTCTCCCAGGTCACCTCCTTGATCGGCTGACCCTGCCATTGAGCCTTCACTGATGTAATGTCCTTTGACCTCAGCTTTCAAACTTTCCTGTCAAATATCGCCACTAGCTCCTCAACATAATATAGATCCTTATTGTAAGGCCCCATGAAAACTTTTACTCAAAACTCGAGAGCTAGTATCTATCAACACAGCAAAACAGTATGATCAGTTGTATATCAAGGAAATAGTCAGGTTGCATGGTACCCAGTCTCAATCATTTTTGATCGATGGGCTTAATTCGTGGCCAACTTTTAGAATAAATATCAGCAAGGTTTGGGCATGCAGGTAAATTTTAGCACAACTTTTCACCCCCAGACGGACGGGCAGGCAGAGCGGACTATTCAGACTCTTGAGGAAATATTTCATGCTTGTGCTCTTGATTTCAAAGTTAGTTGGGATGATCATTTTCCACTTATAGAGTTTGCTTATAACAACAGCTTCTACGCTAGTATCCAAATGGCACCATTTGAGGCATTGTATGGTAGGAGATGTAGGTCACCCATTGGGTGGTTTAAGGTTGGAGAAGCTGAATTGATAGGGCCAGACCTTGTGCACCAGGCCATGGAGAAGGTCAAAATTATTAAGGAAAGGTTGAAAATTGCTCAGAGTCACCAAAAGTCTTATTAAGAAGTTAGTCACAGAGATTTGGAGTTCAAGGAAGATGATTGGGTATTTTTGAAGGTCTCCCCCATGAAGGGCATCATGCGGTTTGGGAAGAAAGGAAAATTGAGCCCAATGTATGTCGGACCATATAGAATAATCCAGCGCATTGGTCAGGTGGCATAAAAGCTTGAGCTTCCACCCGAGATGTCATAGGTATACCTAGTCTTTCATATGTCTATGTTGAAGAAAGTAGTGGGAGATCCTTCCACTATCATGCCAGTTGAAACTATTAAGGTTAATAAAGAACTGTCGTATGAAGAAGTCCCAGTTGCCATTCTTGATAGGCAGTTTCGAAAATTGAGAAATAAGGAAATTACCTCGGTAAAAGTGTTATGGCAGAACCAATAGGTTGAGAAAGCCACTTGGGAAGCCGAGGATGAAATGAGAAGAAAGTACCCACATTTGTTGTATAGCCATGTAATAGGCTTTATGCATTTAGTTCCTAGGATCTTTGTACCATTGATTTGATCTATGTAAAACTGTTCTATTTTTTTTGGGTATATGATTGCCTATGCAGCCATAGTTAGTATTACACGAGTTATGTTATGTATATGAGATGTGTATATGCTGTTAGGTGGATCTCTGACAGGTGGATAGTCCTAGATACAAAGGAAACTCTAGTGAAATTTTTGGAAATTTAGGGAGTTAACCAAATTTGGGACTATTAATATGTTTCCGGTTGAGAGAGGCTGAGGTTGCGTAAAGATTGTTCATGAGCGAATCCTGATCCTCATTCGGGGATGAATGATCTTAAGTGGAGGAGGCTGTAAGGCCCTGTAAATTTTTTTACGGAAAACCCGAGAGCTCGTAGTGCCAAGTTAGAAATACGTGTTAGAAATTTATAAAATTCTTCTTGGCGAGCTTGCTCGTAACGGTTTGGACCCTTTGTACTGACCTATGCATTAAAATGTCAAGAATAATGTTTTCCAGAAAAGTGCAATTCTGTGGTCCAGTATGCGGTCGCATAACAACTATGCAGACCGCATAGTCGCCGCAGAGTGAAGCAGTGTGTTGGTCACTTTTAAGGTCAACGATGTGGCCACTTATGCAATCGCATAATCGATTTGCGGGCCACATAGTCATCGCATAATCCCCTTGAAATTTTGTGAGTTGCAATTCTGCGGTGCATTATGCGACCGCAGAACCAGTATGTGGACCGTATTTTTGTAGCTTACCGAGACAGTGTGTTCAGGTTTTATGACCATTTTTGCAGTCCATTTTGCGGGCCGCATGTCATGTATGCGATCACAGATTATGTCGGGGATCCTATTTTCTAACCTTTAAAACACGACCCCATCCATTAAAAACACCCCATTAGGCCATTTTATCTGATATTTCACTACATATAGAGTGAGAGAGGGAGCTTTAGAGGGAGAGACTAACTCTCAATCCTTTTCAAATCTTTGAAGATTCTTAAGCAAATATTTTTAGGTCTTCACGCCAAGAGGTAAAAAACTTGACCCCTAATCTCTAGTTTAAAAATTCACACTAGAAAGAGTACTTAGCTTGGGGGTTCATGTGTATAAGAATTGATTTCTTGCATGCATATAAGATAATAATGAATTGGGAGGTTGTGAACTAAAAAGAAATCAATTTGGGTATAAAATAATAGAAATCTCTCTAAAAAAGGACCTAAGATCACAATGCACCCTTAGTTCTTGATAATATGCTCAAACGAGCTAGATTCTTAATCTTGTCTCTCATTCTTGGTTCGATTTGTAATTCTTATGCAACAGATTGAAGTTCTAAGAGTCCCTAAATTTTCTCAGAATTAAGAAAAGCTTTATTGAGGTATGTATGGATAAAACCCCCTCCTCTTAGAAATTGAGCTTCCATGGTGCCCGTGTAAATGTTGTAATGCACTATTTGTTATGCTAAATGAATTGATGATATGAAAATGTATGTGGAAGGTACTCCTTTATGTGTTTAATGTGTTTTTCTTTGTAAATGGAGGATGTGTGGAGAACATGATCTATGTGCTAAATTCCTAAATGTAACTAGATGAATTCCTCTATATGCTTATGACTTAAATTGCTTTTGTATGTGCCTATGGTTGATCACGCCCAACTATGCCTTATAAAAAGGATAATGCGGTCGCTGCAAATATAACCCAAGTATTATGTTCGGGGTTGAATCCTCAGAGAGTTACCCTATCAACTACTATCTTCAGCCCCACTAACTCTTCAGAATCAGCTTCCCAAATATTCAAATCTCCGTTGAGTGTTCTTTAATAACTTCTTTTGCAGAAAACTAAATAACTATAAAATAAACTAAGTATGTTGTAAACAATAATGAGAAAGAACTAAGGTAATGATTTCCCCTATTGATGGAATCCCTTCTCTCCAAGTCTTGCTCAAGAACGCCCCACCAGCTGATGCATCCACAATATTCTTCATGCTATCAGACAACCCCATGTAAAACCTTTGTCCCAACATCTGTTCTGGAACACCATGGTGAGGACACATAACCAACATTCCCTTAAACCTGCCCCATGTCTCATGTAAAGTCTCCATTGGTTTCTGCTTGAAGCTCACGATCTCATCAATTTATTGAGCAGTTTTGTTGGGCGGGTGGAACTTGTTGTGAAATTGTTTGACTAATTCATCCCAAGTTTCTATAGAGTTGATAGGGAGTGAATTAAGCCAGACCTATACAGCTCCTGTCACCGATAATGGAAACAATAATAGCCTAATTGCTTCCAGAGTCACGTTGGATTGCCTTTGTGTTTTGCATATAGACAGGAAGTTCTTCAAGTGCTGCTGAGGATCTTCTATTTGTGTCCCAGAAATAAGTCCCTTGTTTTGTAACAAGTGTAGCATATTGTTTGTAATCTGGAACGATTCAGCTTGTATTGCGGGCACAACAATGGCAGTAGCCAAATTGTCAGCAGTTGGTTGTGCCCAGTCATATAGTGCACCCTCAAGCACAGGAGGTGCCTCTTCCCTAGCATTTAAACCCACTTGTTGATTCCTACCGTTTCCGTTAGGATCGTTTATGTCTCCCATGTTAATTTCGATGTTGAGTGTTTGTTGGGACTATTGAATTCTTTTGTTGGCACAATCCAATGCCCGGAATGTTTGCTCTGGGTCTGAAAGTCCTTCAAGTAGTTCTCCAGTCCTCGTACATTTTCTAGGCATGCACCTGAGCAACCAAGTCAACAACCATCAAATTTTCTATCTAAAGTTGGGTAGAGAGAAAACTGACTACAATAAGAATTTTTGTATTTCTGTCAATGGCAATTGATAATTTCGTTAACTCCCCGGCAACGACGCCAAAATTTAATCATGCCCAACTATGCCTTATAAAAAGGACAATGCGGTCGCTGCAAATATAATCCGGTTTACAAGTTCGGAGTCGAATCTCACAGAGAACTAAGGTTTAGCTACAACTGTTAACTATCACCAAGAAGACAAGCTTGAACAATTCCTAACTTATAGATATGTAGATTCTTGTGTTTAACTAATTAACTAACAAATTAAACTACTAAATTAACAACTAAATATACTAAGGGTTAGAGATGTTTAAATTTTTCGTTTTAGTTGCAAAGTTAGGCTCGTAGCCTTTTTGTTTTGTTTTGAAGTTTGCAATGAGCCCTTGGTTTTCTTAATGCCACGGTTCTTTCCAAGAGCAGAGTGTTGTGCGAACCGGGTGGCTCTTCCCAATGATATATGGTGTGACAACCTTCTTAAGGGTTTGAGTCCGTTTTTTATTTTTCTTTTTGATTTTCAAGATTTACAGTTAAGGGTACCTCAGGCAAAGCTTCAATTGGGTCTAGCACATTTGCCTTTGATCCAATGGTCAAAGACATGATGTTGTGTTTAGGATGGTGAAAGTCGTGGCCTTGAGACTCTTGTGTTGACCAACCAATCATCATGAGGTCATGTTGGACCATTGTGCGCTTGAATCATAACTAAGGTTGTTGTGGGCCCTCGACTCGATGTCTTTAGCGATCCTTGAGTGTGTGTGGTAAGACTTCGAATTGTGTGACCAAGTACCGAGCCGATGCTCTAGAACTTTCCCTGAGTGTTTGTTGAGGCGAAATCATAGGTGGAACTTGACTTGAGAAGTGATTGTAGGTTCTCCTTGATCCAAAATGCCAAATTCGAACAATATCCATGACCTACCAATGAAATGCTCCCTAGTTCACCCCTTTTGAGCCTTAAATCTTCTTCTTTCATGAACCAAAGCTACAAGCCTATACCCGTTCTCAACGAGATCCTCTCTTGGCACCCAAATATTCCCTTGAGTAATGGCAAATGTCTAAATTTGGGGGGAAGAGACAAGAAAGGAAACAATGTAGTAAAAAGGTGCAAAAGCAAAAAGAAAAGGGAGGCAATGAAAAAGAGAAAAGGACAAAAAAAAGACAAAAAGATAATATAAAGGGAATCCTAGGACAGCAAAAAAGTGAAATAGGTGTGGAAAAAGTAAACAAAAGGAGAAAAAGCTTTGAATTGCAAAAGAAAGAATGGCAAGGTGTCTTTCTAACCCCTTGAAAGAAGTGAAATACTCAAATGAGTCGAGAAAGTGTGCCAAAATGAATCAAAAAGAAGTGCTTAAGGGAAGATTGAACCCAATTGAACAAAAACATGTCCCACCTTTTACCCAAAAGCCTTCATAATGACTCCTCAAAAGCCCTATATGATCTTGAGTTGAGGGAAGCCTACATTAGTGGATACTTACACAAGGGGCAAGCATATGGTACTTAGAGCTGGACTTATGGCCTTTTCTTTGAGAGAGATAAGAGAAATACATCCACCTCGGTTTGTGTGTTAATACTCTAAAAGGTGAGGTTCACTTAGGGAGAGTTGAGGATGTGTGAGTTTGGGTTCTACAATGACCAAAGTAATTGAGAGAAGCTCTTTGATGAATATGTGTCAACTCATGATTCTCTTGTGTCACACTTGAACAACAAGTTTTCAAAGTTTAAATGTGTTAATGATGCATTCGCATTAAGGGCAATTGTTAGTCCCAATTGATGCTTGTCGAGGTTACTTTAGGATAAACAGGAATCATTTGGGTGTTTTTCTTTGAGGGGTAGGTCTCATTTTGTTTGCTTGAGGACAAGCAAAGGTTTAAGTTTGGGGGAGTTTATAACTGTGATTTTTACATGTTTTATACCCATTCTTGCCTAGGCTTCATGCATGAATTGCCATAAATTAGTCCCAAAAGGCTTACAAGTTGAGCTTGATTGTAGGTTTGAGCGACAAGATGACAAATGTCAAAGATCGGCTCGAAAAAGGAGTGAAATCTGCCAAGTGTCAAAGGACCTGTGAAGTGGGGAACAATATTGACCTGCGCAGACCGCACTTATTTGCCACGCAACCGCGCAGAAGAGGTTCAGAGACTGCCTAAGTAATTGATGACATGCGCAGACCACACTTATTTGCCACGCGGCCGCATAGAAGAAGTTCAGAGAGTGGTATTTTGTCAAAGTCTTACACGCGGCCGCGTCCATTTTCCACGCGGTCCGCGCCAGTTAGCCAGCGCCGCCGCGCCCAAGTTCTGCGCAGTCCGCGTCTCTCAGCTAACGCGGCCGAGCAACCTTTGTACGCGGTCCGCGGCTGCGCAACCTTTGTGCGCGGTCTGCGGCCTCAGTTTCAGAAGCAATCACTGAAGACCAAAGAGCCCTCTGCAGTCGCGCGACATTTGTACGCGGTCCGCGCCAGACCCGTAGGAGTATTTTTGTCTAGTTTTTCATGTGTAGTATAAATAGAACATTTTACTTTTTTAGCTGGGGGATTGTATTAGATATGGCTGCTGCGCTCGTGAGACTCAAGTTTTAGTCTATTTTTGGCAATTTCATCTTGTTCTATCATAGATTCTTGTAGATTAACTTTGTAGTTAATTAATATGTTGATTTTATCTCCTATTTCTTTAATTTCTGTTCCTATTATGTATAGCTAAACCCATTAGCTAGGGTTGTGGCTCAACCCTAGTGTGGGTAACTAATGGGTGTGACTGTTTAATGCTTGAATGATGTTGGGTGTTTGCTATTTAAGTTAATTTTATGGGTTAATTAGAATTTGGTGGTTGCAAACACCAAGTCTAGTTTAGTGGGTCTTGACTCTTCTTGAGAAAGAG